>PPOP03000068.1:0-39233 GCA_003708535.3 Kazachstania bromeliacearum | reverse complement strand
TGTCACGGGCATGGTTACCTTAGAAGGTAATCAAACCTTCGACGAAAACGTCGTCATTGAAGAAGGTGGTGTTCTGAATCTTCTTGGTGGTGAATCCTACACGTTTAACGCGGACCTTCAAGTGTTTGGTGAATTATTAGTTGACAGTGAAGCAATTTATAATTTCACCTTTGCAAACACCAGTTCGGTGATAAATAATGGTGTTATTGTGATCCAAACACTGTCAAAACCGAACGACAATTACTGGACTATCGAGATGAATCCCGCGGCATTTTACAATAACGGTACGATGCAAATGCACGTTACCGGTGTTGAGACTGCAGGTGAGGATTTTGCTGTGCTATTTGATCCAGTTAATGATTTCGTGAACAATGGTATTATTGAAATTATCGGTAGAAACGGCTGGGTTGAGATGGGATCACTTGATAAAGTGATCACCAACAATGGGAATATAACTATTGCCAAGGCTGCAGGTCAACCCGGGGAACATAACTCTGGGTTAGAAATCTCTGGGTTAATTGAAGGTAATGGTAAATTGAATGCCAATTCAAGTAACTTGTATTTCAATACAAACCACTTCGACAGACAAGAAGTGGTTTTGACTGAAGCTCTAATTCGGTTGAATACACCTTGGACTTCAAGCGTCCTACCTATTTCTGGTGTCGTAGGTTCATCCATCGAAATTGTTAATTTACCTGGTACAATTGGTACATTTGTTAACAACGAGTACGGCATCATCTCTATTTATGAATACTCTCCAGACAATATTCAATATGTCGTCTACGTGGGTTGTGATATCGCGACCCCTGTTCCACAAAAGCCAGATTACACTCAACCTGAAAAGGTTGTTACAGGGTTTTTGCCAATTCAAGTATCTGGTGTGCAATGCAGTAAAGATTGGACAACTGCTACTTTACCAATTGACCCAGAAGGACCGGGATCTAACTAGTTTTTTTATTCTAAAATGTTCTGTTTTCTTATATTTTATATTGCTTGTATAGCTATGTTAAAATTTTATTTCCTTTTTACTTCCATTACTTGTTCTGTGTTGATTTATCGTATGTATGGAACCACATATGCCATTATGTTCGGTTTCTTGTACACACGAGTAAAAGCTACATAATCAATCATGCCTGAGAGCAAATGCTTCCAAAATTCAACTAACCAAAAATTAGTCTTATTTTTTATGTATTTGGTATCATGTCTTTAAATATGACACATATACAAACACCGACACCACATATCCTTAAACTATAATATTATCACATCCAGTCAATAAGATGTCCATACGAAAGGTTACCAATAACAATCCATCCATAACATATGTAGAGTGTGTATGTGTGTATGTATAAACCACATGTGACCAACAACAGTAGGAAGGATTTATCAGCAATGCTGAAACTGATTTAAATATTATATATTAGAAAGATTGGTACAGCAATAGATTAAATTTAATCAATAAAATTTACAAAAAAGTGAATTAATCTTAAATATGGTTATACATCTCACCAGTTTATGCATTACAGGAGGTGTGGATGTAAATCATTTGGAACAAATCAAGTTTTTACAGTTATCACTAGAAACTGGAAATGTAATATAGAGATATCCTTTTAAATCAGATTTATATAAATCGAAGAGAAAATAAGTATTTTCTCCTATTCTAATATAATGACAACTACCTAACATAATCTGAAATCGGTTTTATCGAATTGTATTACATTATCATCCCTGAGGTTTTCGTATCTTCTATATATAGTTTTCATCTGTTATTTTTCCAACAAAATGCTGGAGCAACTGTAGCAACCTATAATCTTCTTTCAATCACTGCCTGATGTAGTGTATATGTTCTGCACAAACAACAATTAGAAATATCTCTGAAAGTTAGTACGGGAATAAATATGAGATAAAAAATACACAAGGTTTCTTCATGGCAAGGAAAAGTCTTTGTGATATGACCGTTTATGGTGTTATAACACATTATTTTGCAATACAGGGATACGACCAAACAACAGATTACATTGTCGCTTCTTCCTTAATATTAGAATATAATAATGTTCTTTACCAAAACATTTAGGGGAGATGCCTTGTTCCTAATCTTCACCAGAAAGACAAATAATAGATAAAACAAAATATCCAATGCTAAAGGCTTTAATTAGAATTAAAGTACACATGTTCAAAAAATTTAATGTTTCTAAGCTGGACCGATAGCGAGGTATCATTACTAGTTTGTATGAAAATACTCATAAGCACGGATACCGCTAAGATCTACGAACCTAATGGAAATATACATTTTTTTGTATATACTGTTGTAAATTAATTTAATTGAATTTGCGAAACTTTGGAATGACAAAAACAACTAAGCAATTATAGAAAATAAAAAATTGCAGTTTTAATAGTAAGAATTTCTTAACATATCTTAAGCAACGACAATTTGGTATGCTATAATCTTATATATGCTCTGATATTTCATATTTCATAACAACTGTGATATTAATAAGTGGATGCATTGTATGCAATACGGGGTGGTTCATTTTTAAGTTCTATAACACTAGTATTGTTAAATTATAGTACTTTCTTAAAATAAGTTATTAGTATACTACCAGGAAAACATTTTGAAATTTCAGATGTATGTATATCTTTTATTTCTTTTTTCAAAAAATGTTTTGAAAACCTGACCCATAATATATACGAGCATGATTAAAATAATAATTTATAAAATGAATTTATTTATTTTTTATTAATAAGCATAATATGACAATTCATTATCTTCCAACTTTTATAAAGCATCGTGAAAAAAACCATTGACAGAAATTGAGATTGAATTAGATATCCATGACTACACATGTATATACGACTATCAATGTACAGCTCATTAAAATTTATTCATCATCTGCATGTGTCTTTTCCATGTGGGATAATCTGTCTTTAATGTATTTACACATTTTAACCCATTTCTCTCGTTTAGACTTGGTCTTTTTGTTCAAATAAGTAAAATATGGTGCTCTTGAACCACTACAAAACAATCTATTAAACACATAGAAATTTTCTAGTTCAATATCAGGATCAATGGATTGATGATAATTAGAGAAAAATCTATAATGTTTCCCAGCTTTCGTCATACATGTCTTACTCATAGCCAAATCATGCGGATTGAATTTAGGAAAATTGGCATGTACAAACATTACTTCATTGTGATCTAGATCCATATTTTCATTGTTGAAATATTTCTTTTTAAAATCGTCCAAATTGTAATCCGGATCATATTCAATATTGGTTGCTCTAGAATATTTCCTATCCAGATCAGCTTTAGCAGCAAGATACATTTGATAATCTTTCACAAAATCATGTTGTAACATTGCTGTGCCATGGAATTGATTATTATTATCAGGATCAAAATAACCCGAGATACGTGTATGTGATTTCACTTGATAATATGGTAATTTATAGAAATTTGCTGCGGCCACAAAAGTTTCTTTGTCGCCCTCACCTGCAGATTTTTGTGTAAATATTGGATAATACCAAGTGGGTCCATTAACATTATAATACAAAGACAATAACATTGTCTTTAAATGCTTTGTTTTGTTCAATAACATTTGACCAGACTCAGTAGAACCATCACTGATAGTACCTTTTAGATCATGGAGAGGAACTTTTGACAAATCGGTTAAATCTTCTGTATACACTTTAGGAGGAGTAAGGTCATCATACGAATATCTAACACGAGTTTTCAAATCAATGGGTACTCCTGCAGCGGCGTAATAATAAGGATGAGTGGTTCTTCTCCAAATATCTGGCCAAGTAATCATCCCTAGAGTTGTATATGGTTCTTCATTAAATACATTGTCCAATGGTTTTACTGCAAAATTGTCAGCATCCAACAGTAAAATATTTTCAAAAGATGATGTTATCATAGCCAATGATTTGAACTGGTAACCTCTGAATCTAAATTTTTTTGTGATTTTCTCAGTTAACACTCGATCCACATAGATACACCTAGCATTAAAGGGTGGCAATAATTCATTACAGAAATCAGTATCTGGTCCATCACTTGGTGGGATAAAAACTTCTATAGGTAACCTAGTACCCATTCTTCTAATACGTTGTATAGCTAAAAATGCTAACATGGAAAATTTACCACCTCCAACTATAACAATACCATCACCTTCATACAGCCCTTCCGGTGTCACCAATGAGTCAATACTGTTAACATATTGTTGATGTGATATCTTCAGATTTGACAAATCATCTTTGTCCAATCTTAGACACCCAAGTAATGACGAATAAGACAACGTAGGAAATTTGGCTATATTCTCATTGTTACTTCCGATGTCTCTCACAGAACAAGTGTCCTTATACTTACGAGTTGTAGCACCTGTTGGTGAAAAATCGATAATATTTTGGAAAACTTGATCATAAAAAGTTTTCAGTTTATTATTGGTTTTCTTATCATACAATTTGCCACTTGGAGACTGAACAATGCCTTGTTGTTTATTATATTTTATTATTTCATGTAAATATAACTTATAGCCATCCAGAATTTCATCTTCTTGAAACATCCATCGAAACACAACTATTAGTGTCAACGACAACAGTACAGATTGCGCTATTCTGGTAAACCTCTTATTAAACAGTACCATCATAGTGTATTGAGTTTAAGAATGAGTTCTTTTTATGCTGTATTGACAGAAAAATCTTTTGACTATTTGTTTTTCAAGCAAAATTTTTTTTTTCATGTACAGAAAGACTGGAGATCTGTTTAAGTTGCAGGCACCTTGATCAACTAATGAAGTAATTCATAGTTCAAACGTTCATAAATGATATATAAAGTATGTTAATCTTTAGTTGATGTAACTTACCGAAGTCGATATTTTTATAGAAATTTTAGTAAAACAATAGAATCCTGATAAGAAAGGAAGAAAATTTATTACATGCATATACCAGCTTCTTCAATAAAGTACTTCCTGAGGGTTTTAAAGAATAGTTAGAGGAAAGTAGTGGAGATAAAACATGATTTTGGGTTTCTGAAACTGTTTTAGAGAGACACTAACTATCTTATTGCTAAATATGATTTACGTTTCATACTATAATGAGAGTTTCTGTACAGTATTGTAGGTGCTCTCATAAAGGAAATTTTGTTTTTCCGCAGACTATGGAGCGGGCACCGTTAAATATTAATTGTTTACAGTATTATAGGAACAGGAAATGTTATTGAACCTTTCCTACATACTCTTCTATGCTCGAACGTATATGCTTTTGAAATAGTCAGTTACCCCTAGGAGATTAATTATATATTCAATTTATTACATATATCAGTAATTTGTAGATGATCCTGTTATAAACAACGATCCAAGTCAGCATCTATAAATTATTAGTCTACCTCACTCGTATTCCATGACATATTGGAGAAAGATTAAATAGAAGTATCTTGAGTTTGAGATCTAGTTATATACCAAGATAATCATCACAATAACACTAATATGCAATGATATCCAGTTTCCATGGGTAAATGATGTATAACTTCCTTACGTTAATTCTTGACGGTTATTCTTAAATGTTGGTTGATCTACCAATCTTACAGTTGATATAGCTCGCCTATTAACTGACTTTACATGACACATATCCAGACATACAGATGTTAAAAATGTATATAAATAGAGAAATAGAAACAAACGGATTAAATAGCAGTTATCGCTATTAGCTAAATAAATCGTATATTTATAATCTAGAAACGATCTCGTTATATAACGTATCCAGACATTGTTCTAAACCATGATCAATCCCTTCTAATGAACTTAGCCTTTTAAATTGGTCATACGCATCTTGATGGTATTTTTTAGATTTTATACTCTGATTATAAAGTTGATAAGATAAGCGATTTGCAAAATATTCATAAATATTTTTTTCATATTTTAGAGTTATTCCAAGTAAAGGTAGTCTTTTTTCTATCTTGTCAACTGGGATCATTAGTGCTGTCACAAAACTTTTTACGAGATTTTGCAATTCTACTAGTGTCATGGTTTCAATAGAATCAAAGTTTAAGTACTCTGCTGTAGCATCAGGGAACCTAGAATGTATATACTCCCATGACATTTTAGATTGGAGGTCACCTTCTAATCCAAGACATTTTGTGGTTAAATTTGATAACATTACTGATTGTAATTGATTAGTGACTTGTAAACTTTTAATGCATTGATTTTGGTCGTCAATTCTTGTTTCTAATTCATTGATTTTAATTTGGCTGCTTTGGTATTTAAACATTAATGAATTTTTCTCGTTTAGCAACATTTCGTTACTTTGAATTAGATTTATAAAGCGCTGTTCCTCGTCATTCAACTTGTCCTGCAAATTTTTAGTTTGTAGTTCTTGTTTTACCTTTAAAAAGTTTTCATTTTCTTTCAAAGTGTCGCCTAATTGAGAGGTCAATGTTTCAAGTTTGTCTTCCAATACAGCTGCCTTTTTTAACATTTGCTCTTTTTCTTGCACTACACTTTCCTTTACTTCTTTAATTTTGGAAGTCATATTTTCATTTGAACTTTCAAGAAATGTATCGAGCTTTGTTCCAAATGATGCTGTCACAGAACTTAAATCTTTATATTGAACATCCATAAATCCTTTAATACAAGGATGGTGTTTTATCATAAATTTATCCAATATATAAGTGTCATCCTTTTCCTTTAATAGATCTGTTAAAACATTTCCTATATTTAAATCGAACAAAGTCAAATCTTGCACAAGTCTTTCAAACCTTTCCAATCTTTCTTCCTTAGTTAAACAATCTTTTAACTTATCTTCCAAGTTTGTAATAATCGTGGTTTTGGAAATTAACTCTTGAGAAGTCTTTATTAATTTCGAATTGTTTTCATCCTGAACTTTCTTAAATTCCTCTTTCATCTTGATTAAATTATCCTTAAATGTTGTTATTGAAGTAGTAGTTTTTATATTGTAACTTTTGGTCATTTGATTTGTCAGTTCAACTAACTCTTTTAACTGATTTTCTATAGTCCTGATTTGTTTATCTTGTTCCTTAAATGACGTAGTCATATTGTTCTTAAAATTCGAAATACTGTCGAATATCTTTGTTTTGGAAGTTATGTCAGTTTTCATTCCACACTGTGTAGTGCCTTGAGATGTTTCAACTTGACTAATGTAGACCGCTAGTGAATTTTCCAAATGAGTAATTTTATCTTCATAATATTTTCTGTCATATGATTCGATGTTGACGTGGTCATCATCCACTGCTGTTTTCATATCAAACTCGTTATTTGGACTTAAATCACCTGGAGAAAGTTCTCTTATTTCCTCCTTTTTTTGAGTTATTTGGTTTTCCTTGTTAGTGTATACACTTTTATTAATAGCCGCCATGGATGAACTAGATGCATATCTGTCGCCAACTTTCTGATCTATGTCTAAATAAAACTCTGGAAAACCAATACTGTATTTGAACTCCTTGGTGAAATTTGTTTTTAAATTATCGAGAATTTTATTGAAGTTCTTGCCGCCGATATCTAATTCTACAATTAACTTTACGGGTGGTAATAATAACCTAAAGTCACTATTGATACCAGGTGGTCCTAACATGTTTCCCATAATTCTATAACTCCCAAAAAATGCTGTAGTATCTCTATTATTTGAAGAAGATAATAGCATATTTATCTTTGTGTACTTTTACTTCTTACTAATATAAAATTTTATTTTTTGTTTTATTTAAATACTACTTCTTACTTATACAACAGTATGAACCAATTCTCCTGCTACCCATACTTGTACGACATTCCTACTGTCACCATTGAAAAACCATTTGTCTATTAAATCATCTTCAAAAGGCCAGTCAAATACATCTACGTTAGAACTTTCAAATTGCAGATCAATTAATTGTGTATCAAAATGTTTACCAACATCAAACGTCCCCAATTGTTCACCCATATCTAACACTTTAGCACCACCCATTGTTGCTAAATAGATACATTCCGCCACGGACAATTTGACATGATCTGCTTTAATTGGGTTAGTTTGTTTCATGGCAATATGTCTAGATACTAAATGTGCGTGTCGAGCAGTGGCCAACATATCACAAGTGTAACCACCTGAAACGTCAGTACCCAATGATACATTAACACCATTATCTAACAGATATCTTACTCGACATTCACCTGATGCTAATGCACTATTAGATGTCGGGCAATGTGATACTCCTGATTGAGTATCTTTAATCATTTGAATTTCTGATTCAGATAAATGGATACAATGAGCTAATACGGTCTTTGGACTTAATAAACCAGCTTTGTAATACACATCCGTATAATGTTCACAGTCGGGAAACAAATCTTCTACCCACTTAATTTCATTTATATTCTCAGACAAATGTGTTTGTACGTGAAGTTCCTCTTGTAATGCCAATGTACCCAACTGTTTTAAAAGACTTGGAGAACAAGTGGGCGCAAATCTAGGGGTAATTATAGCGCCCACCTTAGGATCTTTCATTGTATTGTTAAGAAATGATACAAATTGTGAAGTGGATTGAATGGATTGTTCAGTTGTTTCGCAATAGTAATCAGGGGAGTTTCGATCCATACATACTTTCCCCACAAGAGCTCTTTGTCCCTTCTGTGAACATATTTGAGCTAACAATTGTGCAGATTGCAAATCAATTGTAGAATAATAAGCCGCCATTGTAGTCCCATGTGCCAACGTCCGTGAAACAATACTTGTATATACCATTTCAGCCTTTTGCAAGTCACTCAATGAAGACTCTAAGGGGAATGTATATTTTTCTAACCAATTCAGTAACGTTGAAGTTCCAAAAACACCGGCATTGACCCATTGTGATGCATGAATATGTGTATCAATAAATCCAGGAAGGAAAAACGAATACAAATTTGGGCATTCTACCAATTCAATGTCTTCCAAAGATGTTAATTCTGGATGATGAAGTATGGCATCCTTTACTGGATCATTACAATGTTCAGAGATAAACGTTATCTTACCATTTTGAACCCCTATACTACAGTTACGTCTTATTCTCCATTGACCTAAGACAGGTGTATCTAGAAATGTGCCGTAAAACACTGTTAACTTGAACAGTTTACGATTAGAGGACACCATCACTCACCTCTTCAACAAGAAACAACTAGTGAAAACGATAACCTACTCTTGAAACTCTCAGATCTGATATCTCTGTTCTTATCAATATATCCCAAAAGGGACACAATTCGCGTCGCCAGGGTAACCTCTGTGCGGGCTTAAATAATCTCGACTCTGTCCGGGAAAAAGTGTGGACAATTAATTCACTAATAGAAAGAATTGAATGATGTGGTCTGACTTCGTTAAAACCGGAATAAAGTAGGGTCGAGGCAAAGTATAAATATGAGACGGCATGATCATGAATTGACCAAAAGGATGTTTTCATTCCAAGAACTCTAAAATTTATTCTTGTTCTATTTCTGTATCCCTGTATAAGCAATTGCACGCATTATATTGTATCAATATTAGTTAGAAGATGGTTAACGTAGTTTTAGGTTCTCAATGGGGGGATGAAGGTAAAGGTAAATTAGTCGATTTACTGGTCGGTAAATACGATATCGTCGCCAGATGTGCTGGTGGTAACAATGCCGGTCATACTATTGTCGTCGATGGTGTCAAATACGATTTCCATATGTTACCATCTGGTTTAGTGAATCCAAATTGTCAAAATTTGATCGGTAACGGTGTCGTTATGCATATCCCATCCTTCTTTAAAGAATTAGAAAATTTGGAAGAGAAAGGTTTAACTAACGCTAGAGAAAGATTATTTATCTCTTCTAGAGCTCATTTAGTCTTTGATTTCCATCAAAGAACTGATAAATTGAGAGAATTAGAACTTGCCGGTAGATCTAAAGACGGCAAGAACATTGGTACCACAGGGAAAGGTATTGGTCCAACTTACTCCACCAAAGCTTCTCGTTCAGGTTTAAGAGTACATCATTTAGTCAATGACAATGAAGGTGCTTGGGATGAGTTTGTCACTAAATATATGAGATTGCTAGAGACAAGAAAGGCTCGTTACGGTAATTTCGATTACGATTACGAGTCTGAATTGGCTCGTTATAAGCAATACAGAGAAGAATTAAAATCATTTGTTGTGGATTCTGTGGTTTTCATACATAAAGCTATCCAAGCTGATAAAAAAATCTTAGTGGAAGGTGCTAATGCCCTTATGTTGGATATTGATTTTGGTACTTACCCATTCGTGACATCCTCCAGTACTGGTATTGGTGGTGTTCTAACTGGGTTGGGTATCCCACCTCGTGCCTTGGATCAAATTTATGGTGTCGTCAAGGCTTACACTACAAGAGTCGGTGAAGGTCCATTCCCAACTGAACAATTAAACGATCAAGGTGAAAAATTACAAACAATTGGTGCAGAATACGGTGTCACCACCGGGCGTAAACGTCGTTGTGGTTGGTTAGATTTGGTAGTGTTGAAATATTCTACTTTAATTAATGGTTACACAAGTTTAAACATTACTAAATTGGACGTATTGGATACATTTGAAGAAATCCCAGTTGGTGTTCAATACTCATTGAATGGTAAACCATTGGATTTATTCCCAGAAGATTTAATAACTTTAGGAAACGTAGACGTTGAATATATCACTTTACCTGGTTGGAACCAAGACATTACTAGGATCACCAAATATGATGACTTACCAGTCAATGCCAAAAAATATTTACAATACATCGAAGATTTTGTTGGTGTTCCAGTTGAATGGGTAGGTACTGGTCCAGCCAGAGAAAGCATGTTACATAGAGATGTGTAAACCACCAATATATATTAGCCATCTTGTATTTAATATAGTTGTTCAAAGTATAAAAATAATATCACAATGTATACCATCAGAGAGCCTATTTTGTTATTATTTTATGACTCCTATTATTTTTCTTCGAGAATTTATTTTTTTGCCTGGAAAAAATAAACTTATATAATCAAGTTATCTTGTTTGAAGTATTTAATATGAACTCCCTTTCTCTCTTTCATTTCTGAATTACACAGCAATTACAGTACCAGAAATAAAATGTCCGCTGCCCCTGTAAAGATTGCTGACGCTGCCACTGCAGATGAGTTTTTCAATAGTTTTGACAATTTTTTATTCGATTGTGATGGTGTTTTATGGTTAGGGACACATTTGTTACCAGATACTGTGGAATTCCTAGATCAATTGAAATCATTAAACAAAAAAGTTTTCTTTGTCACTAACAATTCCACCAAATCTCGTCTTGCCTACACTAAGAAGTTTGCCTCATTTGGTATCACTGTCACAGAAGATCAAATTTTCACATCAGGTTATGCTTCTGCTGTATACGTACGTGATTTCTTAAAATTACAACCAGGTAAGGATAAAGTATGGATCTTCGGTGAATCTGGTATTGGCGAAGAGTTGGAAAGTATGGGGTACGAAACACTAGGTGGTACAGACCCTAGATTGGATGAACCATTCCAAGCCACTACATCTCCATTTTTAGTTAATGGGTTAGATAAAGATGTGCATGCTGTGATAGCTGGTTTAGATAACAAAATTAACTATCACAGATTGGCTGTCACTCTACAATATTTACAACAAGAGGATTCTGTTCATTTTGTTGGTACAAATGTGGACTCTACATTCCCTCAAAAGGGTCATATCTTACCAGGTGCGGGGTCTATGGTCGAATCATTAGCATTCTCTAGTGGTAGAAGACCAGCATATTGTGGGAAACCAAATATGAATATGTTAAACACTATTATCTCGTCCAAAAATTTAGACAGATCAAAATGTTGTATGGTGGGTGATCGCTTAAACACTGATATTAGATTCGGTGTAGAAGGTAAATTAGGTGGTACTTTATTAGTTTTATCTGGTATTGAAACAGAAGAAAGAGCATTAGAGATTACTGAAGAACATCCAAGACCAAAATATTATGTCGGTAAATTAGGTGATATTTATCAATTATCTAAATGCTAAACACCTTTAAAAAACGATCAGATATTTATATATATATATATATATATTTATGCTACATAATGAACCAAAAAGAAACCAAGTTCAAAGATTAGATTGGTAGTAATTTGATAACTCTTTTCTCGCCAGTTTAAATTCGATTCTTGCTTGTGCAAGAGCTTTACCAATCAATGCTAAATATAAAGAGTCTTCACTAGATTTATCCTTAATTTCCATAGTCGAATGTGTTAGAACTGTGCTATCAGTTATAATAGTGGGAGGTAATGTGGCTATCAATTCATCACTTTCTGGAAATGAATTTTCTGATTTTCTCCCCAAATTTTGAATACGTTCACAAACCCATGCAATTCTTTGTAAACCCAAAGCAGAAGATGAACCCTTTAAGAAATGACCTAAATTATCGAGTTCATGTAAGTTCTGTGTACCAGATAATTGCTCATCCATTTCACGAAACGTCGTCTCTGCTTGATCAATAAATTGTGTAATCAACCCTCTAGAAAAATCAGGATCGTCTTCATCCATGGATATTATTTCGTTTAAAATAGACCAATTGATAACTTCAGATGGTATTGGTTCAATCATTATAATAATTTAGAAAGCGAGTGATATAAGTGTGTGTAACCAGTGACTCAATTTTATTGGTAATAGACTCCTTTCATAATCGAGAAAATTTTATTGTTTTTTTTCTTTTAAAATTTGAAATAAAAATATTTCGCTCTTAATCATTTTTTTGGGTCTTTTATTTGATTGAATCTTTTGATCTTGGTGCTTCTTTCTGAATAACAAGTTTCTTACTCAATAATAGCCTTAAATGTTCACTAGTGTTAGGTAAACGGACAGGTTCACTGTCCAGAGATGTCTCATGTACTTGTGAACCAGTGAAATGTGTGGCAGCATGTTCTTCTTGTCGATCCATGACATCCATCATTTTTTGAAATCTAATGAATGTCAATTCACTTCTTATCATTAAATCATTCCAGTCCATAGTATTATGTAAATCATTAAAATATTTCAACACTTGATCAAATTGATTAAGATTTTGCATGATGGGGCCACTATTTTTCTGTAAAATGGCCAACATGAAGAATAATTGAAATTGAGAAGAATAATAATCTGTCCAAAAGATTTCCCAAATGGAGCAAACATCAAAGAATTCAAATTCTCTTTTAAACCATACAAGAAGCATTCTGAAACAGAAGAATAAGTTAGATGAATCACACTGAGCTAAATGGTCGCTCATTTGAGGTAACATCAATTGGGTCAATTCGGTTAATGCTAACATTTGATCTCTAATTCCCGATTGATCTCTTAAAAAATTACGTTCCATACGTTCCATAAATTTAATATAACACCAAAATGATAAAGATTCTTCTCTCATTATGTAATAAATAGGTGATAAAAGATCACACATCCCTTGAACATACCCTAAATTGTCATTGTAAACATTGTATGTGGTCAATATATCCCTTAATTTGATTAAATGTGGATTTCTAATCTTCCAGTGTCCATCAACTTCTTCTTCTTCTTTATTAGGTGAAATTCCATCATTAGGAGATTTACCATTATCAGTGTTAAATTGGTAAATATCTAAATTTCGATCATTTCTCAACACATCTTTTTCAATTCTAAACACTTGATCTTTCCAATAATTTTCTTCCTCTTCTAGTTCTTCTGCATCATCAAAACTAGACACTTTAAATAACCACTTATTCTTATATTCCAAATACGACTCATTTAGTGCCCTCACTAATTGATCTCTTTCATCCTTGGACGAATCCCATGGGTATACACCCAGTAAAAACAACCAAACTTCTTTCCTCAATTCCATTGTCTGTACACCACCATGGAAAATATAATCTTTCACCTCATTCACAGTAATACGTAATCTACCTTGTAAATCGAAGAAAGATTCCCATTTTTGTAAAGTCAAGGGAAAATTTCTTTGCATGGCTTTGTTTAATTCCACTGAGGAAAAATCAGCATCTTCAGTGACATCAAATCCTAGATCATTAGTTAACATCTTGCGATATATGTCATTTAATTCATGTGTTAGTTGATATTTATCAGCTTCTTCTTTCACTCCAAGAGCCCATTTAGCTAAATATATTCTTGCAGAATCAAAATCATCTTGGATTTCTTGCACTTTAGGATCGGACAACATTCGTTTCACATATCGATTGTCTCTATTTTGATCAACTAGTTTGACGACGGGATGCTTTTGAATCAAATCATTTACTAATGCACCCGTCTTTGTCGTGGCAGAGGCAATATTGGACATTATCGACCATTTGGCAGACTCCCATTTATTCCAAAATTGGTTGGTAATACTTTCAGAATTATCTTCTTTCAATTCATTATTTGATGAAGAAACAAAATTCCTTAAATCATCTAATGTTGGATTAACTAACCAAATCTTCGGTTCCATTACTGTTTTTTGTAAATCCACCAAAGAACAAATTTCATTTCTCAAATCAATAGCTCCCCAGTACATATCACCTGAACTGGCAAAGGGATCAAACGATTTGTTCAATTGTTTTTGTCTGGTTAAAGTAGATGGGCACACATCATCATGGAAAAACAATACAGGTAATGTAGAATCATCCATGGGGTTTAACGAATGTAATACAATAGACCCATACCACCAACCTGAGGGGCTTGGAGGTCTAAACTCTATTGAATACAAATTACCCAATTTAATATTAAATGATCCATATGATCCTTGTCCTGCTGCCAAAATAGCTTTATCCATTTGAACAGCAGTCACATCTTGTATCAACTTCAATTCAGTAGCTTGTAACCATATTCTTTGTGTGTCATTTAAAGTAGTCTCTGGGATCCAAGACAGGGATGCCAAGTTACCCATCGCATCCTTGTCTTTGCAAATGAGTATATAACCTGGAACGTTATTAGTGGTATTTCTTGTGGGGTGAATAAATACTTGCGACTTACAAAACAGAAGTTGAGACATTGTTAACGTTGTAATATGGTTCACTCTTTTGGGTTTCCTTTAGTTAACATGTTTCCCTTCAGCCCTTTTAAATGTCGATTTTTTTATTACTTAAATCCAAAGAATGAAATATATAGAAACAAGATCAAAGTAGGTGAAACATGGTGAATAAAAGAAATAGAGACGTTAAGAAGCACGTTGATTACCAAAATAATAATGCTTGGGTAGATGACGAAGAAGAGGAGACAAGCCCTATGGATTCTAGTGATATGGGGAAGGAAGATGAAGAAGACGAAGATTTAGATTATAAAGAACCGTATTATAAGAAGACCAAAATAGTATCCGCACCTGTAAGAGTCAGTGGTAGAAATCGAAAGATACTGCGTGATGACGAAGAAGTGGAAGGGGGTGATTCTATAGAGGATACAGCATTTGTAGAGGATGAAATTGATATTTTGAGTGGTAGTTCATCTTCAAAAGAGAGTAATTTTCCTATTCAAGAAGAACAGAACGATGAACTTGCTGATGAGGTTGATGATGAAGATGAAGATGAGGATGAGGATGAGGATGAGGATGAGGATGATGAAGATGATGATGATGACGACGACGACGAAGTTGATTTGTTCTTACAAAGAGAGGAAGAAGAAGACGAAGAAATTACTGAAGAACCAGAACCTAGTTTCACTCCTATGTTGGAAGATGATGACGATGAAGATATTAGAGATGATAACATGGTTGCACCTAAGAGACGTAGCAACATTCTATTGAACATTATGGATAACCGGACGAAGAAGGAAGAACTAACTGAAGAAGAGATACAATTGCGTAAGGCAGAAAACGCACGTAAGAGGAAGAACCTGAAAGATAAGAAATTGGAAGAAGAGAAACGAGACACAATCAATAAACTGTTGAAGAAACGTGCCAGCAAATCGAGAACTAATTTAGTTAACAATGACTACATGGAAGGCGATGAATCTTATGTGTTTACGAAACCAAGAAGACCTTATATTACAGATGGATTGCATCGCACGATACGAACAAACGATATGGACTTGTTTTGTAGTCGAATTTAAGTGACTCAGGCAATCAACTGTATATTTACGTATTCTCCCTTCAAATCTGATATGAGGGACTTAGATAGCTTTGTAAATATAGACTTAACAAGTATGTTTATCAGTAGAATAACCTCATTTCAGTTAATTCGTTATCATGAAATCGGCTGTTTTTTCTATCAAAAATTTTCGTTTTTCCTTTTTGTTGTTTTTCCTTATCAAAAACTATAAAAACTCGAGAGTCAAACAATAAATTGTGTATGTTTATCATTGCTCAATTGATAAATAGTCACAACTACAGGAGTCAATCACTCAATTTCAGTTCAAATTCCAATAGTAAAAGACACACAAAAGCATTATGACGAGGGGGGAGTCGTCATCATCATCTGAGAAAGACGGATATATTCCTTTAACAGGATCTGAACCAGATTATTCCTATGAAAAGAACCCATTAGCTGTTTTGCCAGAAACCGATACAGGTCCATATTTAGTCGTGGATGGTGTGGTAATTGTTGGAACATTGACACTATACAATCCGAGTGGGACTTTGGCACCTGAAGACAGGATAAAAGAAAATTATGGTAACATGAGTCTTGCTGAAACATTAAAACACGAACATAATCTTAAGCATAATATCGCTGAGGATAAGAAACCCAAGAGGAAGAATAAGAGAAAGACAAATTTGTCAACAGTCACGACATTTAATGAGACGACAACCAGTGACAAGAAGACCAGTAAAAAAAAATCAGTTGAAGATAAAGTGAAAAAGACTAACACTAGTAAGGTAAAAAAATCAGTCAAAAAACAATCTCCTAATTCTGGGTTGAAAAAGAAGTCCCCTAAAACTTCACCCGATGATAGTACTTTTTCGACTTCTGTTAATTCTACGCCCAACAACTGTAATTCTCCACCAAAAGAATCATCAACCGTTCCATCTTTTTTTGTACATACGTTTAAAACTGATATTAAACAAGTGGGAAATGGCAGCAGTAAGCGCAATTCACGTAGGTCTAAGTCTGAACAAATTGATATTGAAGCTATTTTGGAATTTTTAGATAAACCAACTTTTAGTGTGACATTCAATTCTGATGATCAGCAATTTTTTGAGGACATACAATCTCAATATCCTCATCCTGAAACAAAAAAATTTCAGTATGTTGAATCATCATTAAATAATACAGTACACATCAATAATGGAACTCAACAAGTTCCAGTACAACCAGTGTTGACAAATTCACAGATTGACCAACAACAACACCTACCATCAGAGAATAATACAAACCAGTCATACCCAATCCCACCCGTGTCTTGTATATCAGCAGAATCGTCATATCCCATAAGAAAACAGATTGCCCATTTGGCTTTAATTAAATTTCATGAGTTAGTTGATACAATAAATACATCTGTTAATTATATGCCTGATTTAGATTATTGGGAAAATTTTGTGAAAGAAATGTTTACCCCTAATGTTTCATTAATTTACACAAAATGTTGTAAATCTGATTCTAGAGAGTTCCATCTTTTAATAACATTTATACCATTTTTATTCATCACATTATCGCAAATGAATGTAGTTAATATGGAAATGAGCACACAACAAGTAATTACACAGGCATTAAGTGACGGATCAATTTTTTTTTATTGCCCACAGATTATAATCACTTATTTTTATCCAGACGGAACTTATATTAAACAGTATTCTCAATTCAGTGGATTATTTACAACCGAATTAAAAATCGAATGGGGTGAAATTTCAATGTATAATTTCACTCCAGGTATCCCTATGAGTTCGTTAGAAAACATGATGAGTGACACAGTTAAATGTTCCGACGTATTTCAAAAATTGGTTCACCCAGATGCTAAAAGCAATACGAGCAAAAACAATAGCACTATTCCTGCCAATTTTGAAGGTATATCAGAATTTCGAAAATGTTTTGATATGCTCAAGAAGACATCTGAATATGGTTCTCCAGAAGATTTTATGAAAGTATTGCAAATCAGTGATATGATGTCAGCACTTGTAAATCTTCGGTTTTATAAAAAGATTAATAAATTTAAAAGTCTAAAACAAGCATTAAGTTTATATGTCACAGAAAACCGACAACCAATCAATCAGGGGATACAGGTGCCCGTAGGAAATTCATATAATATTCCGAGCTATCCTAATACTACCACTGCCAATTATAATAACAATCAGGGGATACAGGTGCCCGTAGGAAATTCAAATAATATTCCGAGCTATCCTAATACTACCACTGCCAATTATAATATCAATCAGGGGACACAGGTATCCGTAGGAAGTTCAAATAATATCCCGGGCTATCCTGATACTACGACTGCCAATTATAACAATAATCAATCTTCTACATCTTACGATACCTGTTTTAATGATTTAGAAAGTAATGAAATACATGACTTCTTGACGGAGGCTCCTTTCAATTTATGTGGTTCTAATGGTTCAACACCTGATCCAGCCAAATCATACCCTGACTATTCCTTAAATGCTAGATATAGTTCGACTGAGAACATTGAGATGATAAATTTTGGAAACAACTTTGAAAACTTTCAAATGTTAAGTGATTCAGAAACGTCTAATGATGAAAGAACCAGTGATATTTCATCCCTTCCTGCTCGAGATGGAGATTCAATAGATGATGTGGAAACTTTAATATATAAGGAATATATTATGAGTGACAGAAATTGGAGTTAATGAGCCTCAGTTATGTATATGTATATAAATATATTTGAAATAATAGTATTATCGGATCTAAACTTCTTCTCCCAATATATCTTTACAATATTTTATAAGTTCTTGAACTGCTTCTGAAACATCAGTAAATGCTCGAGCAAATACAACACCATAAACTTCTGTCCAATGTAATTTTTTGTAGAGGTCCACTGAAGTGTCTCGTGAATTATCAGGTGTGTGTTCCATATTTCTGAAAATGCTCTTTGCTAATGTATCATGGAGTTTCTCAGCATTGTCATTAGTAGCATCAAAATTAGAGATATAATCATAAAGACGTTTTCTGGCCAGAATAGTATTTGGTAAATATTTTGGGATTTTATTCTTTGATTTGAAACAGTTGGATATAATGTAAAACACAAATATCACAGATGCTACACTATCTCTTCTGAGCGATAGTAAAGCACGTGTTACATCTTGATTACCGTCTTGTTCCCAAACTTCAAAATATTGACCAGATATTCTAGCCTCAATTAGTTTTTCTAAAAGAAATTGACATGAATATAATAATTTTTCATATTTATCACAATCAAAATTGGATATGTAATTTGGTTCTAATTTAGCTCTTGTTAACAAACCTTTAATAGATTCAATATTTTGCGTCAACCTAACTTCTCTGACATGAGCATATGCTAACGCAATTTCTGTTGGCGAATCATTGGCATCACGGTATAAATATCGATCAGTGACAGATTGATATGATTGACATAAGTATGTTAATAGGAAAGATATAGCCAACCTTAACTCTGTTCTCGCTTTATATGACCAAAAGATCCAATTGATGACCACGGATACAATGATACCAACAATAAGACTCAGACTTGTTGTCCATGTATATTTCCATATTGAGGACGTGTTCAAAATAGTCGTATTGTTAGAGTATGGTTCTAACGCAACGATAGTAAAACATATCAAACCCGCAAAACTAGTCTTCGAATTGTTGTAGATCAATAAGTTAATCGAAAATGGTATCGAGATTAAACTTGCAAAGACACATATCACATAAGGGTTACTGAAATGATGAGCTTGATTCGCCGCCCAACCCCAAAACATTGCAATTATGGAAATTGTTACTCTAACAGTTAATCTACTAAGGCCACCAGTTGGTTTTCTATGAACCAAAATATAAAATATCAACGGACTCCACCAACATTGATATTTTTCATACCATGCGTGTGATTCTGGTAACCACCCCGGTAGACATAAAAATACCATCGTGAAAACGATTTTAAACGACCATTTCATTTCAGGACCTACTAAAATTGAACAAAATCTCCATAGTTCGAAACGTAAGGGATTGGTAGTAGTATGAAAATTAAAATCTGTATGATCGATGGCTCGTGTAGAAGATATATTTGAATTATGTTTGGTATACATATGTTTTGAAGTGTAAGAGTTATAAACTTTTTCAAAAATCTCTTCTACACCTCTCTTTGTCTCAAAATAGTCTAAGAAAATGTCTGATCCTTCGTCTAGGGCACATTGTTTGGGTAATCTATGTAATGCTTTTTTTAATGGGTATAATGGCTTTTGTATTCTCCAGTGGATGTTTGAACCAAGTTCATGACATGAAATCGTCACCCCAATCAATTGTTTCGCTGAATTTCTCAAATATCTTAAAAAAAGGATTATATTTACAGAATCATGATCATTCAGTAGCTCCTGAGAGAAAATATTCGTCTTCGTAAAATTTTTATATGAAACATCCAATTTGTTAATCTTTCGTTTTAATTTTATGGTATGTTCGTTCAGCTCTTCTCTAATACTGGCTATCTTATGATTATTAGATTTATAGTGAATATATATATTAATTGCTTCTGATATTTTCTCCAAAGATATAATCATTTCTAGTATCAAGACAAACACGGGTAAAGTAAAGGTTTTTTTAAGCATTTTGATGTAGAATTCATTATAACCACCTAGTTTGGGCTGTTTAGCCCTGGAATTTGTGATTGGAGATACCGACCCAGAAAAAGTCATTGGACTATCTGGCTGAGAAATATCTCTAGAGTCATATAATGATGCAGAAACAGTTTTAATACCTTCATCAATATTATGATATAATATTTGTAGTTCATGAAAGTCAAATAACTTATGAGCCAACGGAATGACACGAAGGGGGCTTGATAACATCGTTAAAGTATTCCTAAATTCTTCTAAACGTGTGTCATCGAATTTTGTAATAGACCATTGATTAAAGAAATCTCTATAACCCTGAGACAACTCATTGTTTAATTTGTTCACCATTTCCAGTTGCAATTCAGTTAACTTATCAACATTATCGACAATATCTCTATCTATAAATCCTATTAATAATTGTCTCATCGATTCCACAGAATTGTTGAAATGAACTATCAATGACGCATTACCGCTATGTGGAGCAACACATACACATACCAACAGAGAGAGTAATAAACCGAAAACATAAGAAAGAGCAAAATCTCTATATAACAACCATTGTAACTCCTGTTTAGAGGTTACAAGGTCTACAGTATGGGTATAGATCACTGTTATGCTAAAGGATAATCCCATATAAAGAAACCTCTGATAATAAACTTTAAACCAGGTAGAACAAATTAGGGCCAAAAAGAGACTGTTGAATAATATACCACCTTGAAATGATGCAACCGGTCTCGTTGCTGTAGAAATATACCATGCTAGAGAACTCCATCCTAACCCTAAAACAGTACCAATAAGTGAATGAAACGTAATTTCTAACTGTACACCTACACTTCTTACAGGATGATGCAATATAACAGCTAAGGGTAAGAAATATCTATATTTATGGCCAATCCATGAACCAGCAGGTTTGATGACACAAATAATTATTGCTATTAAGTAAGCCAAACAAAATTTTATCAAACGTATCCAGTTTCTTTTTAATTTTACAGACATATCTTGAAAGAAGGATTGTATTGGAATGTGAAGAATGTCCTTATAAACGCTCAATTTATTTGTTATAATAGTTCCAGCGTTGAACGTCTTGTCTGGTTTACTGAATATAGCATCGAAGAAACCGTCTCTCAGTTCTTCTAATTGAAAATTCTCCAATTCATTCCAATCTTTATCCTGAACTAATGAGTCCAACTTCAATTGTGATAAAGATGTTGTAGATATTTGTGATGGTGTAGAGACACCCAGTTTTGAATTGATATTTCTCCGTTGTAAATCGTGTAGGGATAAATATGATTGGTGGTTATATGACCCCTTGGAAATATAAGATGTTGTCTTCGAATTCCAGGTTCGGAAATCTTCCTTGTCTGCATTCATAGTAATGTCTAGGGGATTGATATACTTTTATCGAAGTGCTGTTCTTTCTCTTTCTTGGATAAATTCGATGTAAATATTAAGAAAGTGCAATTTGAATCTTTCGCTTAAAGAATTATTCGATCATTGAATTACGTAAACTTTACAATTTAAAGAGCATTAAATAAATAAATAAATATGCAGTATCCTTGGTATTTGTGTCAAGACGATAAAGAATTGCAGAATAAATTTGATTTCATTCAAAATCAAGAGGATGAAAGACTCAGAGAGGCTACTAATGGTAGTAAAGAGTCACGTTGGTCATTAGGAGTGAGTACTTCTGGAAGAAATGATTTCAGAAACAGGTATGTGAACATTATGCCCTACGAAAAGAACCGTGTCCATTTAAATATTGAGAAGGGCAACGATTATCATAATGCATCGTATGTAAAATTGGATGTCCCGGAACAAAGTTTAGAGCCAGGATATTACATTGCTACACAGGGGCCTACCAAGAACACTTGGGATCAATTTTGGCAGATGTGTTATGACCAGTGCCCCCTGGATGATATTGTTGTGGTTATGGTAACACCATTGATAGAACATCGTAGGGAAAAATGTTATCCATATTGGCCTAACGGTCAGGCTGGTGATGAGAGAAGGCTGGTATCAAAAGTACAAAACCCCTCTGGTGAACTGAATGATAGTAGTGTATTCTCTTGTGGGTTAATAGTTGAATTCACAAATTCAACTAGGATTGATGATCAATACACGTTGACTAATTTGACATTAATTCCTGACAATAGTAATGGACCTGTCAAAAGAGTACATCACTTTTATTTTGATCAATGGAGGGACATGAGTAAGCCACAAGAAGTTGTACCTATTATGAAATTATCTCTACATTCACACAGCCTTAATTCAAGCGGGAATCCGATTATTGTGCATTGTTCAGCTGGTGTTGGTAGATCAGGCACTTTCATTGCATTAGATCATTTGATTCATGAAACTCGAGATTTCAAACAAAGCAAGTCCCGTGATTTAACACCTGGAAAAGATTACAAGAGAGACTTGATTGAACAAATTGTATTACAACTAAGATCACAGAGAATGAAAATGGTACAAACTAAGGATCAATTCATGTTTATTTATCATGCCGCTCGGTATTTATACGATTTCGAGAAACAGGCACGAGAATAGAATACGGTTTGTCTCTTTGAATATATATATATATATATATATAGTTATATATCTGTACATATAATTCAACCAACTAAGAATACACACTCTCTCTTCACAGTAGCTAGACACAAGTCCTTTTTCTATTCTATATATTTTGAGGTAGAATATAAGGCAATAAATTTGGTAAATAAATATAAATTAAAAGGTGTGAATTTATACTAGACTCACATATACTCTAATATATAAAACGTCTCAAATATGTCCTTTTAAGTATATAAAACATAATTATTTATGATTTTAGTGTAATTTTGGTTTTCTTAAAACCAAACCATGTTTGAAACTGGTACCAATAATAACATAAACATATGCTATCCAAAGATATGTCCCACGTTAAAAACGATGACTAGTCACTGCATAAAAAGTCCTGTTGGGATGTTAGTTTCCCATTGTCTTACGGCTTTGTTGCGATTTTTTGGAGGGCCTCTGATTTCGTCATACGTGAAAGGTCCCTGGCACCTTAAACATGAATGATCTCCCTGCTTCTTAAATAATTTAACGGTTCTTGTGTCTGGTACATATTGACAACGAATACATCGATACCCTGTTTTACGATATCGAGCACGACATTTACCACAGAGCTTATTTCTACCTGTCCAATCAGTGTAATAGTGTCTTACACCGGTTTTGGAACATGCTAGGCAACGTTTAACGTTTTTCGGTTTAAGACACGCAGCTTGCTCTTTTCTACAATTATCATTACAATGGGGAGTAACAATTTTATTAGCTAACATAATAGGTTGATCTCCTTCTACCTCTAGTCCGTATACCCAATTCAAACCTCTTTTGACTTCATTGAAACCAAAATAAACAGGATCCCTGTTTACCTGAGATGGTGCAGGTCTTATTTTATGACCACTCTTACAATATGATAATATATTTTGTAAAGGTGTTGTACCCATGAGTGAACAATCGTATGTTAATTGGCACTGAACAAGTCTACCTGCTATTATCTCTTTTCTAGCTGGTTTTGTAGTAACTGATGCTTTCACCCCTAGTGACCTAGCTATGTTAACTATAGCGTCCATTACAGATAAATAAATCGTTTGAATAGAGACCCTAAATATATCACCTTCCTTTTCTCCCTGTGATACGTATCCATCGGCATCAATTAATCCTGCTAGAAAGGCTTCACGAACTTCGATGTCTTCATGCCACATGAAGTTTGGAATTTGTTTGCTTCCGTCATCATCTCTTTTGAATTTCAAGTGCATTAAAGTCTTCCAAAATGGATTATTGGTTCGGAATTCCCTATGTTTGCGATGTACTAATTTCTTCCCATAATACAATTTGACATGTTTAGCCCTTAATGGGCTAGGAACGTCTTTGTATGTGGCTTCCAAACCCCATAATGAACTCAATTCGCGAATATTTTGCATTAGCACAGTATCATGACTGTCAACAGAAATTTCAGGTTCCCTAGTTGTACCATCCCCGATCCACAAACCTAGCATCCATGCCATACTTAATACTGCAGGTGTAATTAAGTGTTTTTCTCCTGTTAAGTATTTGGACAAAACACCAGTACCCTTCAGAATTGGACTACATCTCAGTGAAGTAACCATTCTGATGTGACTCGTCAAATAATCTAAGTCACGTAGCTCTAGATCAAAGTTAATGTATGATTTATTATGTATTTTTTCTTGCTCCATGAAATTTCTAGCACTATATTCACCTTCAGAAGTCATTGGGAAACTTTTATGTTGTTCTTTGGGTAAAAATATGATTCGATTATCCAAAGTCCTGAATTCAATAATCTTTTGTGTCTTAACTAAATATATCTGTCTCTTTAATGACTTTTCTATGCTTGGTTTGAAAGGAATCCTTAATAATAGTCTGTGTCCCAAAGTACATTTTAATTCTAATCTCTGAAAAATCTGTTTCTTGATATGATCCTCAACCCTGTGCTTTGTTCTCTGAGTTATCTGATAGGTTGTTTGAATATCCTTTTTAATTGACTTCACTTTTACGCTACTACCATTTTCACACATGACATAGGAATTTGGTTTAATTTCATAAATGAACTTGGTTTCTCCATCTTCCATTACAAGCTCTGTGTCTTCTTCAAACATATTATTACTGAAGTTATTGTCATCCTTACAACAAAGAATGATATCTTACTAATATTGATACCACACAGACATAAGCTCTCCAATTTATACGGTTGACTACACTTTGGATACACTGTCTGCAATAAAATGTTAACGAGTAGAATAACTTATTCATAAACCAAAAGAAGACGAATATATCTTATTTAGGCGCCAAATGTCAACTTTCGTGTTTTAGCATCTCAAATAAACGAATGTGTGACTTTCGTGGCTTACAATAGCCAAATCTGATAAAATTCATCCGTGGGTTTTTACTGACATTGAATCAGTGGTGACATCATGCTATACCTATATTAAGTAAAAAATTCGCGAAATGCCAGCACCGAGTAAACGTGCAGATTTATTTCTCACATTTACTAACGCTAGAATATTAATGATATTTTCAACCTAAACAATTATCCGATCCAAAAATTTACCGCATTACGACATGTGAAAAGAGTTACAATTTTTGCCTAGATACTGCAGCACAAAGCATTAACACATTCTTGTAATAAAAAACAGACCCATTTTGGAATTATTGTATCCATTTTTACCTACACATTTCACAATTTGCGTATCTGAGAAAATCTGATTTGTTAGCTGATATAATGATTTATTGAATGAACTTAGAAGGTTTAAAGAAAATTTCTCCTAAACATTACATTGTTGTATTGACAATTAACATTCTCAAAGAATTTATCCAATGCCGGTTCCTCTCGGCGTTCGTAGTGTGATTCTTCTTCTACTGTATTGTATGTTTTTTTATTTGGGATTATAAGAATTATATTGTCATCGCAAGACTCTTCTGTATCGAACTGTAATAAAAAAAAGTATCTCTGATTACAATTATCTGTGTATTATTCACGCCTTCAGTGGCCAAAGTAATTTGAAACATTTCAAAGTTTTTTCTGATGACTAAAATAAATCTGATTTGAAGGTGTATTAAACTTTATTATTTAGGAAATAGTAAAAAAGAGTACGGAAACTATTAAGATAACTGAAGCAGCGTATGTATGAAATTCGTTATGAAAAAGATACAGTGGCTTATATTGATAATTCTCAATAACAACATATTGTACATAAAACTGTCGTATACAAGAGAAAAGTTTTGTGCTATTGTACTGTTTGGCGAAATATATAACTCCATTTTCACCGGTATAAAAACAATTTAAATATTTGATGTAATTTTTAACACGATTTTTCATTTTTCAACTTTTTGATGTAATTTTTAACACGATTTTCTATTTTTCGATTTTTTTGATGTAATTTTGAACACAATTTCCGGCTTCGAATTTATGTACGTGGTCCAATTTCAGAACGGACACCCATACTCGTAATATTAGTATTTAATGTGATTCAATTCAAATAGATTACATTCAAAGGTATTAATATATCATAGTTATACTGAACTGTATTGAATTTGTTGTTTCCATGACCTATAAATACAAATGAATCATTGACCTATTATATTTGTAATGAGATTTTAAATGAATCCTAATTAGTCAGTATAGAACTATTTGTCGATATGTTTGCTAAATAACGTTTCGAATGCTACACTTCATAAAATTATTCATTATGTTTTTTATATGAAATGAACTATAATAAAAATGCGTTTTAGATTCAGTGATAAAAGCATATCATGAGATAACATATTGATCAGACTCTACTATTGAGGGAATCCAACTGTATTTCTGATGTTATATTTTCAGATATATAACTATGTTTTTTAGTGAACTAGACACGAGCCTTATAACAGAGTAATGTTTTCTTATTTTGGTTCAATATATTTGAGCACTTCAACTTAATATTATAACAAGTTGCCGTTGAGAAATCAGGCAATCTTTTCCAATTTTTATGGCAATTAGTGAGCTAGTATTTTCATCGAGGTTGAGAATAATAGCAAAATATCTTCAAGGGTCATTTACACATGAGAGAATATATTAAATATGTATGGATATGTAAGCAAGTATGTATAAATACTGAAATACTGTATTAAATGGCGTTAGTAACGTAGAAGTGTTTTTGAAATTTCAGAGTAAATAAACAATGTTGAAAAGATGTATTGTTCACCATCCGCATTAAATAGTGGAACTTGTCTATAACCTCTTCTCAAGTGCTCCAATTTTAAGCAACATGATGCCAGGGAAGTTTCGGTTGTATTTATCATAAATTTAACAAATGAAAAATCTAAACTTTTTAAGGTAATATTTATTTCAGTCTCCCAAATTGGGTTAAATCCATTTCCTTCACATATTTCACTACTAGCGCTGGTTTGTGACAGGATTAATCCATTCTTTTTTACGGATATTGGCTCTAGGATAGAGTCATCGTCATCTATGAATTCTATAACAACAGAAGGCCCAAAGTTATAATCTGTATCTTTCTTTGACTGAGGAAGAAATTGACCTGACAATATCTGTACTTTGGCCACATATACATATGGATTCTTTTTATTTATATCATCATGAAGTTTTGGTATATCTTTAATTTTTGACACTGGATTTAATAAAGATTCTGGTTTTAAAATATAACCTGAATGCAATAGCTTATTTTTTTGATTGGCTAACTGAAACATGGCTATATTGATTTGCTGACCTAAATCATTAGTTTGCCAATTAGTTGCTACCATTTGAACTCCCAGCTTCCAAAACTTTATTGGATTAAAATTTGTGGACTTATATCTTAATGCGTGTGGATAGGTTCGCATCAAATATCTACGGTTATGCTTGTTAATCGAAAGAACCTGTAGTGGATCCGTGCACATAGAGTCAACCTTTTTCTCATTTAAAGAAAAGCAATGCATAAGGGTTTTTGACTCAGGTAAAGAAAAATTTCGAAATTTTATGCCATGCAAACTGGATATGTCAAATAGTTCTTTGGTAACTTCAATTTTTTTCTTCAAGCTAATTCTTTTTATGCGTGTAATTCCAGTAGAATTGCTTACTGATGACGCCTTTATGGTAGTGAACTCTATATTTGTTTGTTTTTTTTTGTTTTTTTTATTTGAGTCTATTACATCATGTCTTTCTGATCGATCAATTTCAGAATCGTTTGATGAGCTTAATGAATTTGAAGTATAATCGTAGGTAGAGGTAGAAGACGAAAATGTCCTTGTAGATGAAATAGCACCATAGGTTGGAACGATATCGTGTTTTTTGGATTTTTTTACCTTTAGTAAGATTTTATGTTTAAGTTCCATAGGTGACGGTAAATTTGTTATATCATCTTGCGCTCGATAAAGTAAACTACCCAAAATATCTTTTATAATATTACTTGTCAATTTTTGATTTTCTTTGTTACAGTGAATTTCTAAAGAAATGATTAATGGGTATGGTGAGGTTATAAATGCATATTTTTTAATTATCTCAATCACATTGAATAAGGGAATTGCAGGAGTCAATACTCCATGACACACGACTGGACCCAACTCCCCATCCCAAATATCTATTTCTACACACCTACAACCTTGTTGTAAAACATGAACATATCCTTCGACAGATGGAGTTTCTCCAATTTGTTTACCTAATAAGTAAGTATTATGCGATGATGCAATAAAGTAGTGGTTTAAAGGCTTAGTGAAATCCATGGCTTTACTATCTTCTTTCAAATAACTTTGCTCATTCAAAAAATTGATAAAGGATTCTTCATCTATATAGTTAATAGTCTCACTGGTTTTATATTTGTTAAAGAGTTTAATACATTCCTCCTGACTTAAACTTTCTTCACCCTGAACTGTTTTCAAAAAAATAACAAATTCAATAAAGTCCATTTGGTTAGTTCCATTAGTGAGTTCATTCCATATTTGATTAATTTCTCTACGTTCTTTCAACAAAGCAACAAATTTCTGAAACTCTTCAAAGTTTAATAACCCATTGTTATTGATGTCAGCCTTATCGAAGAGGTTTCTTAAATGAGCTGAAGAACAATATATATGAAATTTATCGCATAGTTTTTTAACTTTTTCAAATGTTAAAGTATCTTTAAATTCATCTTCTTTCTTGGCTGATACCGTATGATGCCAGTGGATATTCGCAAATTTAACATTATCAGGTAACAAAATACTTTCCATTAAATCTCTTCTTAAATTAACCATTCCACAGATACAGTTAAAAAAAAAATTAAAGTCTACTTTATCCTTAGCAATAACATGAAATGCCTTTAATTTCTTATTAAGAGTGTATATTATGGTAATCCAAAGATTTGCAAATACATTCGGAACTTGATATTCTTCCCTGTAATTACTTGCCGTTTCACCAATTCTAATATCTTTGATGAAATCTAGCTGAAGTGATTTGGTATCTGATCTCCAGGAAACTTTGCTATTATCATGGTCAAGTTTGAAAAGATAGAGCTTTCGTTTCTTCCTTGTGACTTTGGTCATCACGATACCTTCGTTTTGTAACTGTTGACAAAGTTGACTAAGTTGCGTGGGCAATAGCTTATTATGCAGTCTAACGTATTGTGAAAGATTTCCGAATGTGTGGGAATGAGTTAAAGGACCGATGGGTGGACAATCTTGTGTAGTGGACAATGCAGCATTGGTTGGAGTCAATCCAGTGGTTATCTTTACGATATTTTTCAATAGTCCACTATTAGATGAGTTATCAAATATAACATTACTGGAAAAATCATTTGAATCACAGAAAATGGATGACTTATAATTTAGTGATGATATATCAGAGTTATTAATGTCGATATCTTGACCTCTCGTTACATTAGAAGTCATCAACAGTGTTAAATGAGGATATTAGTAATCCTATCCTGTGCCTATTTGTCACATTGATCTAATTCTTATTAGCAATTTATTTCATCACCTTTTTGATCGTATATATCGTAATTTGTGATAGTAACAGCAGACGTTAAAATGATCGGTATATTTAAAAAGAATATATATATGATTAATAATACATGCATGCTCTATATGAGTAGTTCTTATGTGATGCAAATTGTTTAGTTCTTAGGTGTTAATAATTGAGATATAGGAGTCGGGGTTTTTATTCTTCTTTTTGCAGGAGGAAATTTATGTAGAGAAGGTCTGGCAAGTACGAATGGCAAAACATTGCCTCTTGGGACAATTCTAGGGATTAAAGATTGTTTCAAAGCGAATAATTTAATTTTCTCATTAACTGCTTCGTCAAATGATATTTTTCTGACGGTTTTTCGTGTTGAAGAAATATCTTTCATGGGAGTTACCACCAATGATGGTTCTGACAGTTGCGGCATTAACGATATATCCTTTACAGGCGTCACAGCAAGTGATGGTTGTAATAGTGGCGATGTTAATGGAGTATTGTCTATTCGGGTGTTCAATGAAATGGTATCTTCAATGTTGCTATTTTCTTCATAGTTTGATTTCTCTGAATCACTATTATTATCAATTAAGGCTGCATCTTGCAATTTAGCAAATAACGAAGAAGGTGTATTGGAGTCGGATATCGTAGGATATGGCATTGGTGGAATAGTACTAAAGATTAAACTTCTTCTTTTTTTCTTATTGATGACTTGAGATGAGACATCAAAAAATGGATTATCAATCTTATTAATGGAGGAATTAGATACTGAGATTGGGGTAATATTCATCTTCTTCAACAATACGGCACCAGTTTTCTTGTTAGATTTTTCGGGTGAAGATGTTTTGCCATGACTAGAACCTAATGAAAATTTCCTTAAATCGCTAGCAATACCTTCAATAGTAGTATTACCAGAATCGCATTCACTATCTGACAGGGAGAAATCAGACTGTCTTCTAGATATTGCTAGAGGTGGTGGCGGTTCCAAAAAATCGATCGTTTTATCAGTAACTAAAGGAGTGTTCCCTCCACTAACAATGTTTTCTTTGTCCATTGTCATTATAATATCATCAATATTTGGTCTAATGTTTATCCATAACTGAGCCAATTCGTTTGTTCGTGAAGCTACATTTGTTTCTAATAGTGAAAACTCCAATGCAGTATATATAACATTGAATGTTCGAGTAATTATTTTAATATTTTTATCCAATCGTCTCTTCAGTCGTTGTTCAATCTTTACACTGATAAAATTTTGCTGCTTTAAATTTTCATGAATTTGTTGCATTTCATTCAATAAGAATTGTAACTCTTGATTTAAATTAGTGAATAAAATATTCCATCTTTTATCTATCAACTCAATTTTCAAATAACGAATCTCATTACTTAGATATTTGAAATTTTTCATTATTCCATCATATTTTTGTTTCAAAGAATTGTTTAATTCTTCAATATCTTTAAAATTCTCATGCCTAGCCTGAAATTGAGTAATACGTAATGGTAAAATGTTTAACAGGGAAGTTTCAATCGGTTTCAAATTTTTCTGTAGCTCACTGAATTTGTTGACAATTCTCTCTTCCATTGGTGAAAATTTAGGTAATTTGGGTTCTAAATTGTTCGAAGGATCATTTCCACCATTAGGCGCACTCTTACCATTTTGTGTTAACATATCCACTAATTGATCTAATGTAAAGGAAGGCATATGTCTTATAGGTGATTCAAACCTGTTTTCTTGAATTTTAAATAAATCCTCAATATTATCATTTACAATTTTATCTAAAGTTTCCATATTGTCATGTAGAATTTCATTATACTCTGATGATGCGTCGATAACATTCTTTAATGCATGTAGTAGCGGTTCCAATCTGGTATGTGCTACCTTAGAACAATTCTCGATCAAATCAACGATGCCATTCAAATCTGTTCTGGGAAATTGTTCCAACTCTAATATATCTAGTAAATGGGACAATGTAGGATCAATCCTTCTGAAACCATCCATTAGTTGATATAATATATTATTATGTATAGGCATCTCACCTTTATTGTACTGTTGCAAATCTGTACATTCATATATCTGAGTGATTAACGTAGACAGCTTCAGTAGTTCTTCATGGAGCAGTTGCAACTGATTATGTATACTATCTTCCATTTTCGAATATCCATTTAATCTCTCTAAGAAACTATTGAGTCGGTTCACACAAGGTTGAATTTCGTTTCGCATTTTGGGTGGCATGTTGTTTACTGGTCATACATAAATCAGCATCAACGATTCAGTTAGGTATTGTTTATTTTATTTATTTATTTGTTTATTATTTGTTTATATTTATTTTGTTTCATGATTGTTTAACGCGTTTACACTGTATTGAATGAATGTAAAGAAAAAACAAACAATTTCGCTATATATCAAGGCTAACTATTCATCTGGCGAGATCTTAATCGGTTTCCCTTCTGTGGACATATCTTTTAGTACTTCTTTAATCGCTTCAGTTTGAATTTCTAAAGATGGTTCGTCTTTATTAGTTATTGTATCTGCATCAACAGATGTTTCACCTTCTTTACCAGATTCTTGATCTAAATCTGTTGGTACTGATACATCTGTAGACGTTCCATTTTCATTTCTACTTGATCTCTCATTTAATAGTTTGGACAACTCACTGTTCGGGTTAGCAAATAATTCTTTAAATTTCCCTTGTTCCACTACGCTACCGTCATTACCCAGAACGATCACATTCTCGGATCTTCGTATAGTACTAAGCCTGTGGGCAATGCTGACAATGGTCATAGATTTGCTCTTCATCAATTGACCAAATGTATAATTGATTGCACCTTCAGATTCAACATCTAATGCAGATGTAGCTTCATCTAAAATTAACACTGTTGGTTTCTTTATCATGGCTCTAGCAATAGCAATTCTTTGCTTTTGGCCACCACTTAATAATGTTCCACTTGGTCCAATCATGGTATCGTAAGTATTGGGAAACTTAGTAATGAAATTGTGACAAAAACATTGTTTAGCTACAGATCTGATTTCTTGTTTAGAAGGTGTATAAGTTAAACCATATGTGATATTATCTCTAATGGTTCCAGACATCAATATGGGTTCTTGTTGGACAATACCTATCTTTCTTCTCAAAGATTTCGTGTTTAATTCATTTATATCTTGTCCATCAATTAATATTTGACCACTTGAAGGGTTATAATAATGTAATAATAACCATGCTATAGTAGATTTACCCTTACCAGAGGGCCCCACTATACATACATTAGAACCAGCTTTAATCTTAAAATTTAAACCCTTGAAGATTTGTGTAGTAGGTCTTGTTGGGTAAACAAATGATACATTTTTAAATTCAATTTCACCTTGTTTGGGAATAAATTTATTACCTAAAGTGGGGCTTATGCGTGGTTTCATATCAGTAATTTCAAATAATCTTGATGCAGCACCTGCACCTTGCATAATCTCAGAGAAAAATGATGATAAGTTGAATATAGAGTTCCCTGTATACTCTGTATACAACATAAAAGCAGTTAAGTCACCGACACTTAATTGATTTTGGAAGACTAAAAACGAACCATAACTCAACACAATTAAAAAAGATAAATCTCCAATGATACTAGCAGATGTGAAAAATTTAGCATTGATAAAGGCAGATTCTTTCCCCACAGTGAAAATATGTCTAATAGCTCCATTGAACCTTTTAATTTCATTTTGTTCAGCAACAAAACTTTGTACAGTCTTAACACCATTAAATTGTTCCTCTGAAACTCTAGTCAAATTCCCAGTAGCTTCTTGTAACGATTTAGAATTGGACCTAATTTGTTTACCAAAAATCTTAGCACTTATAAGTAAAGGTGGCCCCATTAATAGTAATAAAGAGCATGATAATGGAACCGATAAAGAAAACATCATACCCACACCTGCTGTACCAATTAACAATGCTTTGACACCGTCAGAAATTTTCTGTGATATAGATCTAGAAACAATATAGGCATCATTTCCGACACGAGATATTAAATCACCCACTTTATATGTATCAAAAAATTGAGCATCTTGGTGAATAATATGTTTAATAACATTAGATCGTAATCTGGCCACCATTCTCTCACTTAATATACGTAAAATAATAACACGAGCATAATTGGCTACACAACCAAACAGTAAAGCAATTGTTATTCCTGCAAAGAATTGCGGTATCGGTAAGTTCCAAATTCGCATATCTTTAAACTCTGTGGTTCCATTGTCACGCAGAGCATCTAATACAAGACCAATGATTTTGGGAACTGCCATTCCGATAGAACAAGATAAAGCTAATAGTGACAAAGCTGCCACTAATAATTTCCAATCTGGCCTTATTAATCGAAATAACCGTAAAATCTCTTTATAATCAGATTCTTTATTCGTGGGCGGTGGAGTTGTGATATGTAACAATCTTCTACTCAATGATAAAGATACCTTGCTTTGTAGTCCCTTAGTCAGTGGTGAACTGCAGGGCCAAGTAAGTGATATTTTCTTACCAGCACAATGTTGCCATAATAGGTTATTGGCTGTAGAATGGAAAGGTCTGATAAGCCACACACTGTTTCTTGCAGTCACTTTCGAGAACAACATGTTGCTCTGACCGCGCACCAGAGGTGATAAGGGTATTCTTAACATGTCTAACACTTGCTTTAGCGACTTATTGAAGAAAGGTTAATTAATGTTTTTTTCAATGAGATTATTATATCCCACTTTCATATTATAAATTATACAAGTACTTAGAATATATATGTGTGTTTGGTGAGATCCATAGCTTATTTTTGTAAAGGTTGAGGGTCGTCTTTGGCAACACCCTTCTCGTAAATAGTGAAATGAGCTTCGGTTACAGATCTGTTCATCACAGCAGCCGTTTGTAATTCGGGTTTCAATGCAGCACGAAGTGTTTTGGCGGTCAATGCCAAGTAAGTAGAGTATGTAAGACCAGCTTTTCTCCAAACAGCAGACATTGTTTATTGTGTGCGATAGTTGTGTTAGCTGTTAAAATGTTTTCAATTAAAGTGGTGATTAAGTTACAATAAAATACGGATTTTGATATTGAATTTTTTTTTGAGGGGAGACACCATGAAGGATTGTGATTGGTTAATCAGAAAGGGTTGTATGGAAACAACCGTAACCTTCCTGTTTATAAATATCATTTATACAGTTTTGTATGGTTGAAGAGATTTATATTCCAGAAATTATTAGTTCAATTGAACCATTTGGAAAAGGTGTGATCTGAAAGATTGGTATATGTTATTCAAGTACATTTATTTCACGGCTTGTCGTTAGTAGGATTTAAGAATACAATTTATTGTTAATTTATTCAAGATTTTATGTCAAGTTCCTCAAATTATTGATGTTAATATCAACTATTTATCAGTGATAATCTATTTTTTTAAGAGCTAATAATGTATTTGAACAAAAAACAAAATAAAATAAGATATGTGCATGAATTTGGTTATTAAGCACATAATTGTTAATAACTTGTCGTACTTTTATGTCTGCATTGCAAACTAGGGAGAGTGTAAGTCATTTTTTTTAATAAATGAAATACATTAAATCTCTTCAAGAAAATGCAAAACCCATGATACAGTGATACTTTACGGTCTTCTTCTAAGCAATATATGGAATATTGTACAACATAGTTAAATTTTAAACGCAAATTCTTATCAACTGGTTAATCGCATAATAGTGGAAAATTTTTTATTAAATTTGTTGTGAAAAATTAATAGGTAAGTGGATGAATCTTTAATTAATGAAACATCGACAAGGGTCAAACATCAATAAGCATGGCTAAGAAAAACAAGAAGGATAAAGAAGCTAAGAAAGCGAGAGCTGAATTGAAGAACAAGAAAAATCAAACTAAAGCTGCTACTAAGGATAAGAAGAAAGTTAAAAAATTTGGATTAGATGAAGATGAAGACGATGTTGATATTGATACTATTTTATCCAATTTTCAAAAGGAGCAAGAGAATTTCGAAAAAATTAATATTGAATCTGTCACTAAACCAAGTGTAAGGATTAATCCATGTTTAATTACCAATCCAGCTCATACTAAGAAGGAACTGTTATTGTTTGGTGGTGAAAGTACCAATGAAGTTAATGTGACTACTTTCTTCAATGATTTATATACTTATAATCCTGATAACAATCAATGGAAGAGAATTACTTCACAAAATTCTCCAATGCCTAGATCATCGGCAGCAATGTGTGCACATCCCTCAGGTATTGCTTTATTACATGGTGGTGAATTTTCTTCCCCAAAGCAATCCTCCTTTTACCATTACGGTGACACGTGGTTACTAGATACTAATACCAAAGAATGGACAAAAATGGATAACAAACAAGCACCATCTGCCAGATCAGGTCATCGTATTACCAGTTGGAAAAATTATTTCATACTTTATGGTGGCTTTAGAGATTTAGGTCATTCCACTACTTATTTAAATGACTGTTGGGTTTTTGATATCACTACATTCAAATGGAAGCAGATTGAATTCCCCAAGAATCATACTATCCCAGATGCAAGATCGGGACATTCTTGGATTCCTTCTGAAGAAGGACCTGTCCTGTGGGGTGGATATTGTAAAGTTAAGGCTAGTAAAGGTTTACAAAAGGGTAAGACTTTGACCGATTGTTGGTTCTTAAAGATGAAACCTGACTTAGATGCTGTTAGATGGGAACGTAAACGTAAACAAGGTCTGCAACCAGCACCACGTGTCGGTTGTTCTATGTCATATCATAAGGGTAGAGGTATCTTATTTGGTGGTGTTTACGATTTTGAAGAGACGGAAGAATCATTGGATTCTATCTTCTATAATGATTTATTTTCATATAATATGGAATCTAACAGATGGTTTCCGTTAAATTTGAGAAAGTCAAGTAATAAGAATAATGATAAAAAGAATAAATCAAACAATAAAGTTTCCAAGGAACAAGAGAAGGAATTACAGAACTTATTGAATAAGATTTTAGAACAAAATAATTTAAATGATGATAATGAAAACGATTCTCTAAGTACTGATAACACTGCTATATCATCTGCTCAACAAAGTGATGTTGATGAGGATAATGAAGAAGGTGAAAATTTGCCTGAAATTCCCAAATTGAGCCAATTACCTCATCCAAGATTCAATGCCGCTACTACAGTGATGAATGATAATTTATATATATATGGTGGTGTTTGGGAATTAGGTGAGAAAGATTATACCATTGATTCATTTTACAGTATTGATTTAAATAAGGTTGATGGTGTTTCGATGTATTGGGAAGATATGGAAGAGATTGAAAATGCAAAAAGACTCGGTGATGTGAATTCTGATGAGGAAGATGAAGATGAAGATGATGAGGAAGACGATGATGAAGAGGAGATAAAAGATGAAAAACTAGTTGCTGAAGATGATGAAGAGGAAGAAGAAGAGGAAGAAGTCGATGAGATGGAAATTCCAGATTTACGTCCGTGGTTAGCACATCCAAAACCTTTTGAGTCCCTACGTGAATTTTACATACGTGAAGGTCCTTCATTTCTGCAATGGGCTATTTCTAACAATAAGCATGCTAAAGGTAAACACTTAAAACAAAAATCATTTGAATTATGTCAAGATCGTTGGTGGGAAAGACGTGATCAAATTCGTATTGAAGAAGATAAATTAGAAGAATTAGGTGTAAGTGGTGATATTGTGGAAAGAGATTCATCAAAACCAGCAACAAAGAGAAGATAAATGTGTTAAATGTGTTTATTGTCTATTTCATATATTGTTTATTAATTTTTCGTATTTTTATTTATTCGACATCTTCATTCCATAGACCGGAACTTTTTGTCCAAACCTACAAAGAGTAATACACCATTCAGAGGTACAAGATTATTGTGAAATTTCTTCCATTTTTCCACATCAGAGAATGTATCACTAAATGGTCTCTAACTCGTTTGGGAAATTTACACCTTCCCAACCACCGTTTGTCCATAAATTTTTATTGTTATAATCCACGTGTGTAACATGCGTAGCACATAAGGACTATTCTTTCGAGGTTTTGTCATATTGTATTTCACCAATATTATTATTATTATTAAATATTAAAAAAGTTCAAGATCGACCTAATATTCTTGACCAACATGTATACTACTACCTAATCGAAAAACTGTTTATCACCCCAAGAACAATTACCTTCTCTTCACGTTAACAAAAAAAGAGAGAAATCTTCAAAGGTGGATTGATAATGGTTAAGATAAATGACAATTTGTTGTAAGTTGGTGTTCTAAACTTGAAATTCTTTGTTGTTAGTCATTGCTCTGATATTAATGAATATTTATTTATCGATTTGTATACACACCCACACCCATTCATCTATCCATGTATATATTCATATATCTGTATTTTTCTCTATATCCCTCTAAATTAGTAAAACTAATTATCACGCAAAATAGAAATACCGTAATGTGTAAAATATCTTTCTTTATTTATAATTTAGACCTGCTATGAAGAACTTATTATGAGGGGTTAACTAATGATAAGCGATCGATATACTGATAAGATATCATTGAATTAATGGCTTATCTTCCATATTTAGAATATACGGGTTAACATTTATTTTCCATTTTAAAACAACACTGTTATAACTCTATTTTGTACTTCATCAATACAATTAGTTATCACATGATCCGATCAGAATTGAATAATAGAAAATATCTGATTTATATTAAATGTCCAGGATATATACTTGTTATAGTATAAATATAGCCATTATTGAAAGGAAGGACGACCAACCTCTGTCAATTTAATCACTGTACAAGCTATTTAACCACTAATAGAAGTTGTCCGATGAAGGCCTTACCGAACTCATCCATACCTTCGTTCTTAGTGTTGTTGTTGCCCTTATTGGAAGTCATCATAAATTGTTATTTTACTTAAAGTTTGTTTTTGTTCATATTATAGTATATATAAGTTATTGTCCTTATCCTTTTAGTAAAGAATAGGATAAGGAAAATATATAAATAAGTACAACGAAAGTATGAATCTAAATTCGATGTTTTATTTGACCTTTTATATTAATTCTGTCCGATATTGTAGTTACCAATATGCTTATAGTTTATGATGCTATAATTGGTCACGTGCTACTAGTATGACGTACACAATGCGTG
>PPOP03000067.1:0-41826 GCA_003708535.3 Kazachstania bromeliacearum | reverse complement strand
TAATGTTTCATATATTTCTATTGTTAATATAAGCCTACGATGTTATCTAGGATAGCACATTTTTCTCTAGTAATTTTACTCTTCAAAAATTATACATTTTTTTATATTTCTTTGAACATTATTTATTAAAACTAATTTCAAATCTAAATAAATTAAATATTTTCTAAAATTATGATAAACATTAATTAAATAAATTAGCTTAATGAACTATCTTAAAAACTGATAATTGAACACAATAAAATAATAGTACTGAACAATATATTTATAATGACAGAGATGACAAATTTAAATAGGAATTATACAAAGAAAAATACATACATTTTCTTGCTTTTTTGTTTTTAATTATGTAAAAATATGAAGAATTTAATTCTTTAAATTTATTCGTCTTCTTCCAAAGTTTGAGCAGCAATACGATCCAAATCTCTTTGACCATTTTCAGAGATTCTTCTACCACCCTTTGGAGAAATTTCGACAATACCGATCTTTTCCAAAGCTTGTAAGACTCTTCTGTTAACGGAACCGGAGGCATCGACGTGCTTAGATGGTCTGGTACCTCTAGATTTGGCGTTACCGTATAACTTGTTCAATTTACCAACACCGACATTCTTTCTCAAGTAAATGTGTCTGGCGACAGAGGCAGCTCTCTTGTAGAACCAACCTTCAGAGTCTTGTGGTGGCATTTCGTTACCAGCGGAGGTCTTGACAATGTCAACGTAACCTGGAACTTCTAATTTACCTTGTCTTTGCAAGAAAGAGGCATAAGCGTTAATGAAATCTTGAGCAGCAACGTCTCTGTAAAAAAATTGATAATAATAATAGTTATTATTAAATTAAATTGTTAGTAAAATTTGGTACTTCATAATAATATGGTTAAACAAACAGTATTTCATTTCAACGACCGCAGGGTGTAACTAATTTCAATCAATCATGTCAATTACAGGTTCATATGTCCACACATCTATTTCAACTGGTCTAAATTCCCACCCTTCACGAATCTTTGAAATCCTACTGTCGTGTCCGCACAGCACTTCACACTCACATACCTAACAGAAACACCTGGCATTATTATATTTGGTTATATGGGTTCTCCTCGTACTTGAAATTGTTACCCAGTGCCACTGTGAAATATTTCACGTATTTCAATATAGTCAAACAGATTCGATGGTTGCGTCCGCGGTTTCGCGTGTCCGAATCGGGAAATTATTTCTCTTTTTTCAAAAAATAGAAATTTGAAGAAAAAATAAATACAAAAATGTCTGGATGTTGAACAGTCACACTAAAATGTTACTTTTCTTTATATATAGATTATATAATAATTGTAAAACACAATACTTTCAATAAGTGATAATGAGTTTAGAAAGGTAAATAAAACTATATATATGATTAAATATATGGCTAACTTACACCTTGAAACCCTTTGATCTACGTCTACCTCTAGCTCTTTCGAACTTTCTACCCTTAGACAAGATTCTTGGAGCCTTACGTTTGTGTGGACCCATACCGAAGTGTCTAACAGCTTCTCTGGAGTTTCTTGGACCTCTCAAGATCAAAGTGTTTTGACCCTTTGGAGCTCTGACGGCTAATTGATCTAAAGTGATACATTCACCACCAGCCTTGATAATTCTGGCACGGGCACCAGCAGTGAATCTCAAAGCAGCGACAGTGGTCTTTGGTAATTCAAAGACTCTGGCGTCGTCAGTGACGGTACCAATGACAACAACAGTCTTGTTGGCAGCACCATCTTGTTTCAAAGCTCTAACAATTCTAGAGATAGAAACTGGTGGTCTGTTGATCTTAGATAAGAACAAAGATCTCAAGACAACCTTGTTGAATGGAGCATCAGTACGACCTGTAATAATAAAAGAAATAGAAAAATAATTTGTTAGTATAACAGGGATCTTTCTTTAAAATAAAATAAAGATTTGAAGGTTCTGCTCAACTGCCGCACAAAATTTTTGAAAGATTGCACTCGCAGAATTGTACTAATTGAATTTGTACATTGTAAACTATTAGTATAGTCAATAACAGAATCCCCTATCAATAAAATAATAATAATAATTGGTTTTTCACATACGAGCTAAGAAAGAGTATAGCTTAACTAACAATTTCAAGTAGACGTTGTCAGACTTTGGAGCAGTTCTGTGACCAGATCTCTTGTGTTGTTTGGTGGTGTGATCGATACCCATTTTTGCTTATTTCACTGTTATAGGTTGATGGTAATGGTAAATTGAGAAGGCCCATTGAAATATTGTACTCTGTTACCGCTAAGAAACGATCTCGGGTTTGCGTCTTCTCGAATGCGTGTGTCCGAAAAGGGAAATAATATTTTCCAAAAAATGAAAAAAAATAAAATTTGAAATTTTTTAAAAAACACCCGGACAATTATGAAAAACAGTCACACAAAATGACGTACCCCTAAAATATGGTTATATAAAGACCAGATCTTGACTCCGTGTTTTAATTTTTTTTGTGTTTCTATCTTTTACCAAGACAGTAAGGCAATATGGTTTGATGTTATAACCTTGAGCGTTTCTGATATAGTTTGATAATGTGGGAGAGGTTTTAGTCGGTATACTTCACTGTGAAGGGAGCCCGACACTGCTTTAATGGAGCGTGCAATAATGCATTTCCTCTTCCAGGGACGATTTTTTGATTGTGATCTGTTTTGTTTTTTTATTAGTATACTTACAATGTTCGTTGATTAATCCGTGAAAGCACGCCAAGTGGTTTTGGTTTTTCTTTTTGCAAACTTCTGTTTTCTTTTTTGATGATATTATTGTGATTTTTTCTTATTGATTGGTTATCGTAGTCCCATATGGTGTACCTTATTGAAAATGATATTTTGAAAGTGAAATGTGATATGTTGATTTGAAGAATTGTGATTATGTTGTTACTAAAGAAATGGAAATTAATTAAATTTGTGGTCCCTCTTAAAATTTGCCTGTGGTGGCAATGAAAAAAATATGTGTGTCTTGTCCTTGTGGAATTATTTTATTATCCAGCGTGTATAAAATTAGTGGTAATTAGTCTTTATTCTTTCTATACAGTTTTCGGTATACATTGGTATTTTTCTCTATATAACTTTTAAAATAATATTACAATCGTCCCAAAAACATTTGTTAATTGATTTGTTTAAAATTTACAAACTCTGTTACCAACCACAATGTATCTAGAAATATAATAACATACAGCACCAAGTCCCATTAACACTGAATTAAATCCAATAAATTTTTGATAATTGACAATACCACCATGACCGATAATGGCACCACCAATTGGAATAATTGGAATGTTAAACAAAGCCTCCATAAAATATAATGTTGCATATCTTTTACCAAAATCATCTGTTCTGGAGATTTGTCCCACACATACTGGTGTCAAAGACAAAATTGAACCAGTGAAAAACCCATATAAACACACATATGCCCATAGAGCACCTACATATGTACCGAATGGTAACCACATTACCAAGTTTAATATTGTGGCAGTGGAAATAGTGAAGATAGTAACATTGAAGGGACCAAAAAATTTATCAGATAAATAACCTGGAACATATCTACCCAAGATACCCACAGCATTGGATGCAGTAATTAAATTATAGGATGTGGTCTCCGAATTACCAGCAGTTAAAGAATATGATGCCAAATATGTTAAACATGCAGTTAATGATGCTTCGGTAAATGAGGCACCCAAGGCTGTGAATAGGAATTTCCAATCGTAAATGTATCTCCAATTGAATGATGATGAAAAATACCATTTAAGCATTTCTTTCTTAGAATTAAATGGTTCTGAAATTGGTTTATTCTTTTCCTTGACTAAAATGGTTGCCACCACTAAACAAAATAAACAAATGAATGCTAAGATTCTAATAGCCCAATTGAAACCAACTTCTACGTACAATTTTCTTAACATAGGAGCCATAAACACACCACCAATAGATCCACCAGTAGTAGCCACACTGGTAGCCATGGCTCTTTTCTTATGGAACCAAGTGGCCACTACACTCACTAATGGAGTCATTAAGATCCCTGTCCCTGTACCACATAGAACTGAGAAGGCTATGATAAATTGCCAAACTGTATGACAATCAGCCAATGCCATCATCCCACCAACAAAGAATAATGTCCCATAACACATGGGGACAATACTACCATTTCTGTCAAAATAACCACCAGCAAAGATACAACTAACGTTACTGATCGCTAAGAACAATGAGAAAATCCACGAAACAGTAGAAGCTTTCACATCTGCCAATTGATTTTCTGCCAGATATGATTGAATTGCACCCAGTGAATTGATAGTACCAAACACGGGGATCAATCCCATAAAGGAACCAAATACTACTAACCATGCTTGCCATCCACCGTCCGGGAATTCTCTGTCAATATCATATTCCAAGATTTCCCTTTCTGTTAATGTAGTAGAAGTAATATTAGCATGTCCTTCATCATCGTGATTACCGTCATCTACAATTTTCTTTAGCACAGATTCTTGTGGGTAATCATTCAAAACAAAACCTGAACTGGGACCTTCTGCATGGGAGGCAACATCTGAAGAAGATCTATCGTCAGTCTCATTCTTATGCCTACTAAATAATTTTCTAGCTGGTTTACCAAATGCTGTAAATGGCAACATCGTAGTTTATTGCTCTTTCTATTGAATGATGAAATTGATAACAGATAACCAATATATATATTCCATTCTTTATATACACCTATATTTCAAATATACTTTTTATGAGTCAGGCAAAGCTTTTTTTTCAAGTGGTGCCATTAAGAAACGCACGGCTGTGCATGAGTAGATCTAGAATTTATAGAACTAGAACTTACATACTTTATTACCAACACATAAATACCTGGAGATCAAATAACATGTACTACCGATCCCCATTAACACAGAATTAAACACGACGAATTTATTGTAATTTGCAATACTACCCTTCCCAATGATGGCACCAGCGATGGGAATAACAGGTAATGAGAAGACAGCTTCCAGTAAATACATCGTAGCAAATCTTTTCCCAAAATCATCTGTTTTGGATATTTGACCAACACATACTGGTGTCAGAGAAAGTACAGAACCTGTAGCAAACCCATATAGACACACATATGTCCATAATGCTTGAATATGAGTACCAAATGGTACCAAAATGATTAAGTTGAAAATTGCTGCCATTGAAAGAGTAACAATCATAACATTAAACGAACCAAAATATTTATCGGCCAAAAGACCTGGTAAGTATCTACCTAGAATCCCAACAGCATTTGTGGCGGTAATTAAATTATACGACATAGTTTCTGAGTTCCCCACCGCCATAGAATATGACGATAAATATGTATCACTTGCCGATAATGACGCTTCAGTAAAGGATGCCCCTACACTGGTAAATAAAAATTTCCAATCATACAGATATCTCCAATTGAATGATGAAGCTAAGTACCATTTGATTAATTCTTTCTTAGACTTGAAAGGTTCTGAGACAGGTGTCTCCTTTTCCTTAACTAAACATGTAGCTACTATCAGACATGCTAGACATAAGAATGCATATATCCTAATAGCCCAAATAAATCCGACTTCAACATATAGTTTCCTTAACATTGGAGCGATAAACACACCACCAATGGACCCCCCAGTAGTAGCGATGCTGGTTGCGATAGCCCTTTTCTTATGGAACCAAGTGGCCACTACACTTAGCAATGGAGTCATCAAGAATCCTGCGCCCAAACCAGTTAGTACTGAAAAGGCTAGAATAAATTGCCAAACTTCATGACAATCTGCCAGTGCAAACATACCACTTACAAATAACACTACCCCTAACCCCATGGGTACCTTACTACCATTTCTATCAAAATAACTACCAACAAAGACACAGCCAATGCAACTGATTGATATATAGATGGAAAAGATCCAGGACACTGTGGAGGCACTCACATGTGCCAGTTGATGTTGTGACAAATATGACTGAATAGCCCCCATTGAGTTAAAAGTACCAAATACGGGGATCAATCCAATAAATGACCCGAACACAACTAGCCATGCTTGCCAACCGCCATCAGGGAAATCTCTATCTATATCATATTGCAAAATATCCTTTTCAGTTACAATGGTAGACTCAACCTTCGTTAGGTGTACATCTTCAACAAAAACTTCATCGTTGTTCTTCTTGACTACTGAATCGTCATTGAACTCTTTAAGAACGAAACCTGAGCTCGGACCTTCTGCATGAAAGGTACTACTTGAAGTAGATCTATCATCAGTCTCATTCTTGTGTCTGCTAAATAATTTTCTAGCTGGCTTACCTAAGGCTGTAAATGGCAACATCGTAGTCTATTGCTCCTTCTACTCAATGATAATACTAGAAACAGAAAATCAATCATATATCTTCAACACTTCATATACACTTATATTTTAAATATACTTTTTATGACTCAGGCAAAGCTTTTTTCAGATAGCCTTATCTATTAACGCACGGCTGTGCGCGATCACATTTAAAACTTGCAGATCTTATTACCAACACACAAATATCTGGAGATCATGTAACACACACTACCTAAGGCCATCAACACTGAATTGAATACAATAAATTTATTGTAATTTGCAATACTGCCGTGACCAATAATGGCACCACCAATAGGAATGACAGGCAATGAGAAGATTGCCTCTAGTAAATACATCGTAGCAAATCTTTTACCAAAATCATCTGTCCTTGAAATCTGTCCCACGCACACCGGTGTTAATGACAATATAGAACCTGTAGCAAACCCATATAAGCAAACATAGGCCCACAAGGCTTTTACATGTGTACCGAACGGTAACCAAATTATCAAATTTAATAATGCTGCAAGTGTAATTGTAATAATAGTAACATTAAAGGCACCAAAATATTTATCGGCCAAAACACCTGGTAAGTATCTACCTAGAACACCAACAGCATTTGTGGCGGTAATTAAATTATACGACATAGTTTCTGAATTCCCTACGGCCATAGAATATGACGATAAGTACGTTCCACTGGCCGATAGTGACGCTTCAGCAACTGATGCTCCTACACTGGTAAATAAAAATTTCCAATCATACAGATATCTCCAATTGAATGATGAAGCCAAGTACCATTTGATTAGTTCTTTCTTCGAATTGAACGGTTTAGAAACTGGTGTGTCTTTTTCTTTAACCAAACACATAGCCAAAATCAAACAACCTAAACACAAGAATGCGTATATTCTAATAGCCCAGGTAAACCCAACTTCAGCATATAGTTTCCTCAACATAGGAGCGATGAATACACCACCAACAGACCCGCCTGTAGTAGCAATACTGGTTGCGATAGCCCTTTTCTTATGGAACCAGGTGGCTACTACACTCACTAACGGAGTCATCAAAAAACCTGCACCCAAAGCAGTCACTACTGAGAAAGCTAGGATAAATTGCCAAACTTCATGACAATCTGCCAGCGCAAACACACCACCTACAAACAACACTATCCCCAACCCCATGGGTACCTTACTACCATTTCTATCAAAATAACTACCAACAAATATACAGCCGATACAACTGATTGATATATAGATGGAAAAAATCCAGGATACTGTAGAGGCCTTTACATGTGCCAGTTGATGTTGTGACAAATATGACTGAATAGCCCCCATTGAGTTGAAAGTACCAAATACGGGGATCAATCCAATAAATGACCCGAACACAACTAACCATGCTTGCCAACCGCCATCGGGGAAATCTCTATCTATATCATATTGCAAAATATCCTTTTCAGTTAAAATGGTGGATTCAACATTGGTTGGATGTACATCTTCAACGAAAACTTCATCGTTGTTCTTCTTAACTACCGAATCGTCATTGAACTCTTTAAGAACAAAACCGGAACTCGGACCTTCTGCATTTGAGGTAGAATCTGAAATAGCTCTGTCATCACTTTCATTTTTATGTCTATTAAAAAATTTCCTGGCAGGTTTACTGAAGGCTGTAAATGGTAACATCGTAGGCTACTACTTGATTTACTCAATGATACAGTCGAGTAGAGATTATCAATATAAAATACATTGTTATAAACGTATTTATTACTTATCTATTTGAAGTTTATCCTAACAGTTTTTTTCAATTTGTTCCGTTCAATTACGCACGGCTGAAAAAGATCTGATCTAGAACTTACATACTTTATTACCAACACACAAATACCTGGAGATCAAATAACACGCACTACCGATCCCCATTAACACAGAATTAAACACGATGAATTTATTGTAATTTGCAATACTACCATGGCCAATAATAGCACCACCAATAGGAATCACTGGTAAAGTAAATATTGCTTCCAGGAAATACATGGTAGCAAATCTTTTCCCAAAATCATCTGTCTTGGAGATTTGGCCAACACAGACTGGTGTCAAAGAAAGTACAGAACCTGTAGAAAACCCATATAGACACACATATGCCCATAATGCTGACATATGAGTACCAAAGGGTAACCAAATGGCCAAGTTGAAAATTGCTGCCATTGAAAGGGTAATAATCATAACATTAAATGAACCAAGATATTTATCTGCTAGATACCCAGGTAAATACCTTCCAAGAACACCAACTGCATTGGTAACTGTAATTAGGTTATACGATGTTGTCTCTGAATTACCTGCAGCCATTGAATACGATGCTAAATATGTAGCACTTGCAGTTAATGATGATTCAGCTGCAGATGCACCAAATGCAGCAAATAAAAACTTCCAATCATAAAGATATCTCCAATTAAATGATGAAGCTAAGTACCATTTAATTAATTCTTTCTTAGACTTGAAAGGTTCTGAGACAGGTGTCTCCTTTTCCTTAACTAAACACGTAGCAACAATCAGACATCCTAAACATAGGAATGCAAATATTCTAATAGCCCAGGTAAAGCCAACTTCGACGTATAATTTTCTCAACATGGGAGCCATTATCACACCACCAATGGACCCGCCAGTGGTGGCAATACTTGTAGCAACTGCTCTTTTCTTATAAAACCATGTAGCTACCACACTAACTAGCGGTGTCATCAATATACCTGTCCCAAGACCACTTAATACTGAAAATGATAATATAAATTGCCAAACTTCATGACAATCAGCCAATGCAAATAACCCACCAATAAAGAACACAATTCCCGTACACATAGGTGTTATACTACCATTTCTATCAAAATATCCACCAGCGAAAATGCAACTGATACAACTGATTGAAAGATATATAGAAAAGATCCAAGAGACTGTAGATGCCTTGACATCAACCAGTTGATGTTTTGATAAGTATGATTCAATAGCACCTAGGGAATCAATGGTACCATATACAGGAATCAATCCAATAAAGGAACCAAGCACTACTAACCATGCTTGTAACCCACCATCAGGGAAATCTCTATCGATATCATATTGTAGAATATCTTCATTGCTTAAAATCGTAGAGTTAACATTAGTAAATCCTTGATCGTTCGTATTCAACACTTCATCATTATTCTTCTTGACCATTGACTCATCGGAGAATTCATTAAGGACAAACCCTGAACTGGGTCCTCCTAGCACGGTAGACTCTTGGGTGTTTAACGATATATCATCTTCTTCAGTAGTTGTTTCATGTTTATGTCTATTAAAGAACTTCCTAGCTGGAATAGCAAATGGTAACATAATTGAAGCGTTATTGATCTTATCATATGTTTGATCCAATTCTTGTTATCAAACTTTTTCATTAAATATTATTTTAGCAGATGAAGTCATATCAAGGAGTCATCAATCATATTGTCATTACCAAAATTCCACGCATTTAAGTTACTGGAATCTATCCATTATTTATTCGTAGAAACGATTGTTAGTGCGAATACAGTTAAACTGGAAATCCTCTAAACACATATTTACTAAAGTATTTTCCGATAGAATACAATATACTAAGAAGATACTATCAAAGATGTCCGATGAAGATGACAATTATGACGAGTTCATGATGTCAGAGGATGAGAATATGCAAATGAGTGATGAAATGGAATTTGAAAGTGATAATGAAGATGTTGAACTCACAAATGGGTTGCCTATACAACAATCTATGAATATAGAACAATTATTTCAGATGGGACTCAGTTATGGAGACGATCAGTATTGGGTTCAATCAAAGGAGCAATTCTATCAAGTCATTGCTCTAAACCATAAAGATAATTGGAGTTATAAAGCTTGGTTGCAAATTTTAAATTGTTGGTCACAAGAATTACATTACACTTTGCAAGTGGATCAACTTACACTATGTGAGGACTGTAAACAGTTCTGTCAATGGATCGATACAAACGATAATGATATTAAAGTGAACTATACTGATTTATACACTGTTTTAAATGAATTGTTGCCGATAGTGGATCGTGGATTTTTGTTTGAATGTGAATCATTAAATAAAGAGAATATTATGCTTAAAGTACGATTACATTTAGCAATTTGTAGATCTTTGAAACCATTAACTCTTAAAGATTCTCAAATATGTGATTTAATCACATTCAAATATTCCACTGCTAGACAATGGGAATTAGCAGTGGTGGGTAATTGTCCACTTGATTTAGATATTTTCCAACAATTGCAAGAGGATATTGCATCTGTCAGTATAGACACTCTTGACGCTTCTAAAAATCAAGATTTTCTAGTCAGAAAATTGAGTATTCTTTTACAATGTTTTATCTTCCATTTCTTACAAACAGGTAAGATAATTAACAAATCCAAAATCAAAGACAGTCTTTCTCTATTGGACACATTATCAACAAATTCTTTGGTGTTATCACAAAATTCCAATCTAATGGTACTATTCCATTTATCTCGAGCAATACTGCTTTTACCAACTACGACAAAAGATAAAGATCTTGGTGGTGGTATAATGACAGAATATTTTGAACAAACAAGTCAATGTAAGAAACAGTTTTTAGAAAGTTTAAATCATTTAGAAGCTATGGGAGCTAATCATTCGATCAAATCAAATTATTGTCAATTTATTTTTGCTGGATTTATCTTAACTAGTATTATCTTAGTGAAATGTGGTAAAGATAATATAAACCCATTTGATTTTGAGCAGATAAGAATTATTTCTCAAGAACCTATTTTACAGATTTTACAAAAGATCTATTATCTTTTCATTGATTTGAATTTACAAGAAGCGTATTTACAAGTGAGACAATTACCTGTCGATATCAGGTTTTTATTACAAGGGTTAATTGATAGTATTTTCAGATTAGGTCAAACATTAAAAATATGGAATGAAATTGCACCCCTGTATTCCTGTATCTCGATCCATGACATACAACAACGGTTAAGTTATGGCACAGTAACTACGACACGGGAAGACGTGTTAACTATTCTTATGAAATCTATTCTACGAGATACAGCAGTTATATTTTTCAAGATCGATTTCACTGAAGATCTAGTATGGTTTGGTGAAGAACATAACAAGCCCATCACTAACTATCCTGAAAGGACATTTGCTTTACCCAATACTAATGACAATGATAATAATGACGAACCTGATGAGCGTTGGAATCAAGAATACGCTAAAGATATCGGTATATACTGTGCTCCGCCAAATCCACATTTTAACAATGTTACAGTACACGAATTCTTCCAAAATTTAAAGCACTGTAGAGACAATTGCCAGGCGAAGACAAACACTCCTCATAGAATACACGCACAATTGTCAGAATTGGTGGACTTGGTGCATTTGAATGGGAAAATCGAACGATAATTAACGTATTAAAAGAACGGCGTTGACAAAAAATTTTATTTTGAAAAAAGAAAAATGTAAATGGAAAATATATTATATCGTATTTTATCGATGTTGGTGAGAAGAGTAGTGATAACAGTACAAACAGTGATGAATTCGAGTACGAACCAGGAAGAGGATATGCTTATGCGGGACATGGGCAGACCCAACACAGTGGGGGAACCGGGGAATCCCGTGGGAGCTAAACAGGACCACACAGATGTAATGGAACACAGAGTCGGGGAATTGGAACGTCGTATGGCAATGTTTGAGAATATGTTCCATGCATTGAGTGGCAAGTTGGATCAACATTTCAAAAGATATGATATGGTGATCCATTCACAACAGCAACAGATCAGTGAATTGAATTCTGTGATATCTATATTGTTAAACGATCAAGTGAGGCATGCTGAATTGTTAAGGGACAGACTATCTAATAGTGTACAACATGGTGGCGGTGGCTTATTGAATGGGATGGCATTGAATATACACGGTAATCCGACAGGATCTAGCAATCCAACAAGTGCGTCATCTACGACGTTGAATGGACCCGGGAATGGTATATTTAGTCAGAATGGACCCACTGATACACTTTTTGATGATATCCTGGGTCCTAATGAGAAGCAAGATGATGATAAAGATACAAATACCAACCAGAAACCTACATTTATACGTGAATCATTTGCATCTGATGGTAGAGTATTGAAACAAGTACAAATGGATAATTTCCCAAACACTTTGCTGGATTATAGTGGGACGGAAAAGAACAGTAGTAGTAATACTACCAATAATAACAATACTGATGTAAATATGGATGAAAGAGACAGTAGTGATTCATCTTCTCCGATTGGTGGGAATGACATCATGCCTCGAAGGGCTAAAGAATTCCAATTCGTGAAATCACCTCATTCTGTCAGAGAAATTTGGCTAGAATACGCCGAAGGATTGAATGGACAACCGTCCATTAGAGAGATGGAACAAATGTACCAAACACGATGGAGACGGGAACCAGCTATGACTAAGAGATTTTCTAGAAGAAGAGTATTGTGTAAAGCCATTGAAACTGGTCTTTCACGTGGCTACACATTAGAATATATAATTGAACTTTTGGAAAATTATAGAATAATAGACCATAATAAAGGGGTCAAACAACCGTTAGGATGGCTGTGCCAACCTGCGAATATTCCTGATTTATTGAAATAGGAGACCAGTTATAGTAATATATATGTAATTATATTAATAATAATCATATTTTTTTGTTCAAAATTATGAAAAAATTTCTTATTGAATAAATGTATCTCATGTTTGCTTGATGAACGTTGGTCAAAATAGACAGGTAGATATATTACAATATACTAATGACCGACACGGAAGATAGTAGTATAGTTATACCCACAGCTACAATTGGTGCAATCAAAGTGTCAGTACCTGATCCTCAGGATGTGATCCTGTTAGAAGACAGTAACAGTGAAGGTTACGATGACTATGATGGACATTTTGATAACCCTACTGAACCAGGTACCGGGAACCCAAGTGTGGTACCTACACCTGTAGAACAAATTGACACTAATCAGTTATCAAATAATGATGATTTTATTGGATTCTCAGACAGTGAAGCTGATGAAAATGATGAGAATGACAATAATAATGAAGAAGGTGACATTAACACTAAAGGTAAGGATATCCCCACTACTGTATCCACAGATTACCCGTGGATAATAAACCATGATCATTCCAAGCAACAAGAGATTGCGGATTGGTTAACTTTAGAGATTCAAGATTTCGTCTCATACATTTCACCTAATCGTGAAGAGATTAATGCACGTAATAACACTATTGGTAAGATTCGTGATGCTGTGAAATCATTGTGGCCAGATGCGGATTTGCATGTCTTTGGGTCTTATGCTACAGATTTGTATTTACCTGGGTCTGATATTGATTGTGTGGTGAATAGTGTAAGTGGTGATAAATCCAATGCTAATTGTTTGTACAAATTAGCATCTCATTTGAAAAATAATAATTTGGCTACAGAAGTGGAAATTATTGCTAAAGCTCGTGTACCCATTATTAAATTTGTTGAACCAGAATCAAGAATTCACATCGATGTTTCATTTGAAAGATTGAACGGGTTGGAAGCAGCTAAATTGATTAGAGAATGGTTGGAGTCAACTCCAGGGCTGAGAGAATTAGTGTTGATTATTAAACAATTTTTACATTCTAGAAGATTGAATAATGTTCACACAGGTGGGCTTGGTGGATTTAGTATTATTTGTCTTGTTTTCGCATTTTTACATATGCATCCAAGAACGATCACTAATGAAATTGATCCCATTGAAAATTTAGGAGTATTATTAATCGATTTTTTCGAATTGTATGGTAAGAATTTTGGTTATGATGATGTGGCAATCAGTATGCTTAAGGGTGTCCCCTCTTATTTACCTAAAGTGGAATGGAGAGCCTTGCACCCAATTAGAAATACATTTGCTTTGGCTATTCAAGATCCAGGTGATGAAACAAATAATATTAGTAGAGGTTCATTCAATATTCGTGACATTAAGAAGGCATTTGCTGGTGCATTTGATTTACTAACTAATAGATGTTTTGAATTAGATGCCACAACTTTCACTGAAAGATTTGGTAAGAGTATATTGGGTAATGTGATTAAATATAAAGGTAAACAAAGAGATTTTAAAGATGAAAGAAATTTAGTGTTAAATAAAGCCATTGTAGAGAATGAAGCTTATCATAAGAAACGTAGTCGAATAATACATGACATGGATGATGAAGAAAACAATGAAGACCAACCTCCTCCACAGAAGAAACAAAGAAAGATTAAGAAATTGAAAAATGTCAAAAAAAACAAAAAGAAGAAAACCGCCAATACTAACAATATCAACGACGGTGACGACGATGGTTACAACCCATTGACAGTGTAATAATAATAATATTAATAATATAGAATATATGCATTTTGGTTTTATCTCTAAAACATTACTTTACGTAGTCTTTTCTTTTCACTATGTACTTTTTTAGATTTTAACCTGTAACTATTACTAGTCTCCTTAATTTGAGACCATTTCTGTTTCGTAGAAGCTTTGGTCTCTTCAGGGAACCAACAAACACGTTTTAATTCATTAACCAGTTTATCCATACATAATTGTTTATTAGAGTCTCTGGAACGAGTTTCATCACTTTGAATTGTAATGGAATCACTGGCAGCAGAATAGTATCTACACTTGTTAGAGACCACTTGGGACCTGATCTCCTCGGGGAACCAATTGCAAACAGAAAAATTGGGTAACGTCAATGTGCATTTACTGTTGACCTTGTTAACATTTTGTCCACCGGGACCACTCGATCTGTCGTACCTAAACAACAGCATTTTAGCAGGGAAAGAGTCTCTTTGCAATGATGTGATCCATTCTTTGGCTAAATTGTGATTAAACCTCACTTGATACAGCAACATTACACATTGAATCAGATAGTAATTAGTTAATAGTGTAAATGTCTATATTGATTCTTTCATGGAATCCTTTTTTCAATATTAATTAAATATTTCAGTGTTTTATATTTGACGTAAATAACAACCTATAAGGTTATATATGCTATAGCGCCAACACTACCAAGTATGACTAATCAGATCGGAAACCAGGCAGTGCCTGATGTTCCCTGTGAGTTAAAGAGGTCACCGTCAATGCCAAATTTCCAAAAAAGTCATAAGAAATCAAACTCATTGAGGCAACTGAGCTTCACTCATCTAAGTTCACATTTCGATACATCCTCTCATGTGGGGACTTCATCGATACGAGATAGTCTGATTGACTTATATGCAGATGACGCTCATAGTAAGACTTCACGTTCGTTTATATCGACTACAGCAAAAAGGCAATCGGTAATATTAGAGCCAGAACATTTTGATAGATATGGATTCAAGAAACAAACGCAGTATGTCTCTGAGGAAGATTATAACACATGGTGGGGAGAATACTCTCAATATTGTATAAGACGGAAGAGGAAATGGACTTCGCTGTTATCTAAGAGTGGGTTACCCATCAATAATGATGATCCAGAAAAATTCCCAGCTAGAAGTGAAACGTTGAAAAGATATGTGAGGAAGGGGATCCCTGCTGAATGGAGAGGTAACGCCTGGTGGTATTTTGCCCGTGGTGATGAAATGTTAAACAAGAATAAGGGCCATTACGATGAATTGGTGGCAAATATAGATGCCTTTAAATGCAAGAATAAAATTCGTGATTTAGATGTCATTGAAAGAGATTTAAATAGAACTTTCCCAGATAATATTCATTTCCATAGAGAATCGTTCCAAATGGAGGAACCTGATTTGATTCAAAGACTTCGAAGAGTATTAATTGCCTTTGCCATGCATGATCCAGAGATTGGTTATTGTCAATCAATGAATTTCTTAGCTGGGTTATTATTATTATTTATGGATGAGGAGAAGACTTTTTGGATGCTAGTGATAATCACCAAGAAATATTTACCAGGGGTCCATTCAGTCAATTTAGAAGGGGTCAACATTGATCAAGGTGTATTGATTATCTGCATTAAAAATTATTTACCAGAATTATGGAATAAATTAGAATTATCATGTTTAAACAGTAGTGGGAAAGATAGTATAAGTGATATTGAAATGTTAAACAAATTACCTCCCATAACTTTATCCACTGCAAGTTGGTTTATGAGTTGCTTTATTGGTGTGGTACCGATTGAAACAACATTGAGGATATGGGATTGTTTATTTTATGAGAAATCACATTTCCTGTTTAAAGTGGCATTAGCTATATTTAAATTGACAGAAGATGATTTGTTAGAGAAGAAACCTAATCGATTATTTGCATCATTTAGTAATGAATCATTAGATTCTCCTGGGAATGGTCATAAGATGACTCAAGATGATTATGATATGTTATTGTTTCAAGTGATACAATCTTTCCCCAAGAAAATAATAAACCCTTGTGACATTTTTGATAAGATATTATTTAAGAAAAGAATCCCATTGAATAATCTGAATCAGGACACTATTGATAGAATTAGGAAACATGTTATTTTGCAAAGGGAAAGATGGACACGTTTATACAGTGGTACGGATAATCATAACAATAATAATAATGCTCCTCTAGAGAAACAATTTGATAATGTTGATTGGAGCAAAGAATTTGATATGAATAATGAATTGATAGCAGAGACTTTATCATCAGAGATGACAGGATTTAAAAGAGTCAGTTTAAATGGTATACGATGGAATAATAGTTTTAAAGAAAAAATGAAACAAATGAGACAAAAGGATAAATGAAAGTATATATAGGCATATATAATTATTTAGCTAATTCCCAACCTCTCTTTAATTGAGCTAAGACATCCGAGGCTTCATGTGCATTAGAATAAGTGTTTTGTAACAACTTTTCAATATCATTCCAAGGAACAGATTTTGGTTGTTCTGATATCATATCGATATCATCTAACGGTAATTCATCATCTGGATCAGCAATATCTTCCTCCACAGGAGCAGAGACCATGACATTAATCACTGGGTTCTCCTTATTGGGTAAATCCAATAGCAAAGAACTGTCGTGTAACACTTTCCCCTTAAGTAAGAATTTCAATTGACCAATTTGTTTTAAAGTTTCCTCTTGTTCCACTAAAAATTCTTTCACTTGATGAATAGTTTCATCAGATGCAAATGAGTGTGTATGAGTAAATTTGGGAGCTCTAACACTTTTCAAAGTAATATTAATAGTAGATGCATTGGATTGTACTCTTTTTTTAGGATCGTATCTATAGATTAATGGGGGTAAAGCTACACCCAAACTTTTCACTTGTTGTAAAGGTTGTTGAAACTTCACTGATAAAGGTGGTTCATTGACAGTGGCTAAAGTCAAGAATTTGTTAACGAAACCACGATCAGACATCTTCTAATTGAGGGTATGTATGTGGTTATGAAGTGGTCAATAATTTTTCAATTGTTCACTATGTTTTTTGTTTTTTTTTTCATAGGAAAAACCACAAATTAGTTAGTTATATTTATGTAAACAAAGATCAAATTATACAATCAACTGAATGTCAGATGGTATGGTAACCAGTAACGTTGCAACTCCAACGTCCACAACAAACAGTGAATCCGTTCACAAGAGTGTTCACACAGCAGAACCTGCTACTGTGATGTTCTTCAATTATCATGAATTTGCAGAGAGGTACTATGCCAATTTAGATGAGCCCAATGAGCCCAGTGAACATGACGAGGCTCATACGTTGGTCATTACACATTTCCCAAACGTTTATGTACCTGCCAATTCACCTGAATTTCAAACTACACGAATTGTCAGAATCCCACGATCATTTGACGGTACAGTGGATGTCCCCTGTTTCAGTCAATGGTTACCAGGTCACGAGCCTGCCGCTATGGTCAATGACGAAGATGGTGACAAGTTTGTACCGCACGGTTGGTTTGACAATGGTCAATTGTTTGGCTTTTCATCTGTGTCACCATTGTCATTATATTTCACTGCAGATGAATTCAGTGGAATAGTGAAACATATCAATGAATTATTGTATCGGGGGTTCCAAGCGAACACATGGTACAATTTCATGGACATAATTCTCGGTGTGGTGACATTAGGTGCATGGAGGTCCGTGGCAGACTTTGTGTACCGCAACAAACCTCTGATGGAAGTGGAACAGTACATTACACAATTAAACGAATCTCCGAAATTTATTCACAGTGGGGTTCAAATAATCAGTCCGCAAAGGTCTGGCTACTTGTCGCTAGATTTCCAAGTGCCCAGACCTGCCATCCACTGAAATAACTATACCCGAACGGGTAAACTATATGCCGCAAAGGGTAATGCTCAACTAACTTTTGGCACCTTTTACCCAAAGGGGAAATGTAAACCCAAGATGCGAAATGTCAAAATGCCGATTTTCGTGACTCGCGACACGAAATATTTCGTGTTGAAAAACGAATCTTGAATTTTTTTCGCGATTTTCGCGATTTTTAATGAGGCGATTTGCGAACCTTTAATTAAGTGAGATAATATGGTAATGGAGGAATAAGATATATAAAGGTGAGAGATGTTGGAGGTTGATTGGGGTTGTGTGTTCCATATACACAATCAGCCACACATACCACAATGCAATACTATAAGAAGAGTTTAAAAGTTTTAATGAAATCTCCTGTCAATGATGACATGATTCAATATTTAACTCGTGTGACATTAAGAGTGTTACCACAAAACAACTATCCATCTCCACCAAGTTCCCCCACTGGCGGTCCACAACGTTTACCTTCTTTAAGAACGTTTATTACCAGATTGGTTAGATACACTAACGTTTACACACCAACGTTATTAACCACAGTGTGTTATTTAAATAAATTACAAAGAATTCTACCTAAAGATGCCAAGGGTTTACCCTCTACGATCCACAGATTGTTTTTAGCTTGTTTGATCTTAAGTGCTAAATTCCATAACGATTCATCCCCATTGAATAAACATTGGGCTAAATACACTGATGGATTATTTACATTGGAAGATATTAATTTAATGGAAAGACAATTGTTGAATTTGTTGAATTGGGATTTAAGAGTCACTGAAGATGATTTAATATTAGATTTACAAACTCTGTTAGAACCTGTCAGAGAACATATTATGAAGACACAAATTCAATTACAAAAGAGACATCAAAGATCATTGACACCACCACACAAATATTACGAAAGATCCGTGTCTGTGGGATCCAATTTGAGTGATACCACACTTGTCGGGTCCAGTTCTACGAATTTGAACAAATTAGTCAGTCCCATGAGAAGTGTGAGTCCCACACATTCCATTGACATATGGCAAGATTCCACTGTAAACAATTACAATTGGAGATTAGAACAACAAGTTTTGTAACACTAAATAACAACAACGGGGCTTTAAATGATAATATTAACGAATATATAACGGATATACACACTAATAAAAAATGATAGAATTATGATAGTTTAAAAATAGCACTGTTCGAGGCGCAAACTTAAGAAGACTCTCTCGACAGGTGACTCTTTCTTTTCTTTTAACTTTTTCGCGGATCACGAGACGGGCAACAGTTATTTCCGCATTGGGCGAGTCGCCAGATCGGGCAATTTCCGCTTCCGGAAACGCCCGGAACAACGGAACCGCGCGCGGTGCGGTGTGTGGGTGGCAGTTGTTCCGGGCCCTGTGCGGCTGTTTCTGTGCACCGCCTTAGAAACCGCCGCACGCGCGGCGCGCGGGTATCCCTTGCCGCATCGGGCCACGGGGATGTCTGAGGCGTGTCCCGATCGGGAAATAGGTGCTGGTGATTTGTTTGGGATTTCTCTCAGAGTTTCTTTTTTTTTCCGTGTCTGTCTCAGGACAAAAAGAAAAAAAATGGATATATAAATAGCGATGATTTGTCTTTGTTGTTCCTCCCTCTTGTTTGTTCCTTTGCGAAAAAACAACTAACACACAAACACAAATACACAATGTCTGAACAACAAGAACAACCTGTCGAAACCCCAGTCGTCGCTGAAACCCCAGTTGAAACTCCAGCTGTTGAAACTCCAGCCGCTGAAACCCCAGCCGCTGAAACTCCAGCTAAGAAGGAAACTCCAGCTAAGAAGGAAGAAAAGAAGGAAAAGAAATCCTTATGGAAGAAATTCGTTTCTTTCTTGCCATAAAAAGTTTTTTATGACAAATTAAAAAACAAACTAATTTGCTATATATCATTGAATATGTAACTATCTATCTTCTACTTAATAATTAATATAATAATACTACTAATACTAATATCACAATATTCTAATTGTCAACATCACAATCAATGAAGATTCATTGACCACATAAATGTTATCTAAAAACTGCCGCCCTCGAAAGAATGAGTAAGAAAAAAAAGCCACAATTTTGCAACCAAGAAAAAAAAAACTTATGAGTGGTACGGGAATCGAACACGTGTCCCCACCTTGGAAGGGTGGGATGATAACCACTACACTAACCACCCAGTATAGAATATTTTGGTGTTGTAGCTCAGGATCAGGATGACTTGTAACTTAAGTCAGATGTTCGGGTTATTCAGAGTGGAAGCGCGGCTAATTAAATACGTTAATTAGAAGGGCAAATTCAGAATGAATACTGGTTGTTTTTCTATATATAAAAGATATAAAAGATATATAGATTATTTCAAATTGTATTCTAAAATACGTCGACTTATATAATAATTGGAACTCAATTATTATAACCAGGAAAGTCATCCAGATCAGCTACAGCGTCAGGGGAACGTCGTTATCTTTTGTTGACGTTCAAGATAACATGGATTGTTTATCTTGACCTTTCAGATATCATTGGGTTAGCTTTGTTGACTGTTCAGATAAGCAGTGCCTGTTTATTGACCTATTAGATAAGTAGAGGTTAGACTCTACTTGAACTAGTTGTTCCTTAAACGAGGCTAATGTTCGTTACTAATGAGCGGCATTAGCAATCACGTGCATTTGTGTCAATTACTCAAGTTGGTTCTGCAACATTTGGAATTGGAGAAAGCAGGATATTTAACCGGTGAGGCGATAACACACTGATTGGTAGAATTCTCCTCGTACACGGCTTGGTATGCATAACATTTTGATAGATATCGTATAAAAGTTTAAATATTATCAAATATGAACGATTGATTACCATGAGCATTATTGACCACAGGAGTAAACACCCCAGATATAGTATTTACAGTAGTTGGTGCATTTAATGGACCTCCATTGTCGATAGCATATTGTTAGCTATTGAAGTGGTAACCAGAATCACTCCTTCCGAAGAGCCACCATTACACTCTGGAGTTAGGATTTCACTTGGTTAAGGTCCTATGTCAACTATCGGAGTAGAGGTTGAACTTTGAATCATGGTACTATTTAAATATCGGTCATGTGCAATTAGGGTACCTATGGTCAACGTTGTGCCACCTACCTCTAGAGCCACTCCTTTAGTATTTAAGTAATAAGGAGGAACATAAGTTTTAAACTTGAGAATTAGTGGCAATGGTGGTGTAAGCGAGAGGAACCACAACAGTTATAGCGGAAGCACCAATGAATGGAGTATTATTTGCTGCATTTTAGCAGTAGGGAATAAGATCAATGCCGATTTTCCCAATAAGTAAGGTGGTGGTAATAGTAGTCACTGGTAGGATTCCGTCAACAATTGTGACACTACCCACCACTAGAAAAGAACCGTTCGTGGATGGGTAGTACGAGATAATATCTTCTCTACCCCACTATTAGGCTTGATAGTGGTAATGACAGTGGTCACAAGTGATACTGTTAGCACAAATGTGTTTAGGTGGACAATACAAGATGATATTATTGTCAACTTCACCGTTGAATAACCGCTGTAGTAATCAGAGATGAAATAGTCTGTACGGACATTGTACTGTTAACTTAAATATCCACAAATATGTATTTTACATCGTCAACTACAACTAACATTATAAACGAAATGTCATTTACAACCGCTATCGAAATAACGGATATGATCCAGTTTCATTGTTCTTATGATACTAACAATGCATGGTAACTCCTTAATTTTTATAATATCTGTTTCAGGATTGACATCAATTATTAAGCTTAACTCAAATTTTCCAAGTAATACATTAATAGTCAGTCAAGTTGTTATTTCCATTTATGGAACAGTTCTAAGGAATTCATTTATTCACATTACGTGTATTTATATCCCTCATCTATAGACACAGAATTTCCACACAGTCAAAACTTCCACCTATTCCAAGAATTAGATTGTTACATAAGCAAATAGTATCAATTTTAAATATATATATATATCCCAATACTAACTGTCTCTTATACATCGATATAATCACTATTACCATTTACTGGTTATGCTTCGTTGTTAACTGGAATGGACAGTTTATCCACCGCACATACTATATCAATCACTATTTATCAGTGATAAAATCCATATTTTTAAAAAAACATATATATTTGCTTAATTAACAACTCTAGAACACAACACTATCATCATCAAACTCACTAATAAACTCTTGGACAGTAAATAGTTAGTTCTAACACAAATTATTTAATCTATCGTATAAAAAAACAAGGGGTGAAAAACTTTAATTGAAGTGAAAAAAAATAAGGCACAGAAATTGAATCCCGTATTTTGATTTATTTAGTTCTTTTCTCGAAGGGTTTGACTTTGTCTGCACAGGGTTTATTGTTCAGCAGATATAGGTATATATAGATACATGACAACGAAGTATAATAGACACATTTCATTCGATGATTTGTCCCCCTGTTTGATCGACGAAGAGATACGTTTGTTGAAAGAAGATAATAAACATGTCGGGTTTAATAATAAATACATTCATATCCCACCCCAATACAACCCATTGTACGGTAAGAACATAAGACCTGACAATTCGAGGACGAAGTCTACGCTAGAATGTGGACCTGGTGCGGCTCCGACAATACATTTACGAAGTAGAAGTGAGTCACCATTAGCAGCTCGTCATAGGAGGGACAATGAAATTGATTTGCATAAGAAATTACCTCCACCACCCAAAGTGTCTGTATTGAAAGTGATAGAGAGACCTGTGGCGTTACAAGATCATATTGAAGATATTGATATAGCTCATATGGATCCAGTCACAGAAAATAAAATGATTCAAATAACAAAAGATCACACTCAAACTAATTCAGGGTCCAAATATGGATACACACAATCTCTGTTCTCCAATTTAAATGAAGTAGAAGATAGAGTGGAAAAACAATTAGAGGAAGCAGAGAAAAAATTGGCTGTAGAGAAAACACCTGAGGAGACAAGAAGGAAATCTTTTGCCAATATGACAAATGAAGAATTAGCTGAATTAGAAAATTTTTACACATCAAAGGCAAGATCCACTGTATCACGTACCATGGATAAATTTGATTTCTCTGAACAAAATACTATGTTTAGACATACCCCACAAAGAACAACATCTAGCAATAACACCACAGCTAATGCTATTGCTGGAACTTTAGCGGTCACATACCCTTCTAGACCTGTAGTGAATCATAGGGCATTAGCTATGACTATTCAAAACACTAAATTTAAAGATTATGTGACTTCGATACAGAAAAAAATACCCATCAAGGATAAGAAAGAGAGAAGATCTTCTCTACGTGTAATATCATGTTACATATCTGGTAGAAGATACACTTGGTCAGCAGTAGATTGGTATGTGGAAAATATGGCTAGAGATGGTGATCATTTGATTATTTTAACGAGTATGCCCAATTTTGAACAACATATTAATCATATTGTTTATAAAGAAAAGAGACAAAAGAAGAAAAACGAAGTTATGGGGAAAACAACAAATGATAAAGAATCATCCAAGGTTACTTTACCAAAAGGTACTTGGCTAGAAGCCATTCATAAAGAAGCCCGTACTGCTACGAAATCAATCTTAGAATATTATGCTGGTAGATTACAAGACAAGATTGTCAAGATTACTGTTGAATTAATTAAAGAGGATTCCACTAATAATGCTATCACATATGCTGCTGCATTATACAAACCTAACTTACAAGTTGTTAGTACTGTTTCAACTAATATCCAAATTAAATTTAAGAATGGGAAAGTTAAATTACCATTTTTTATGATGAAACATTATCCTATGCCCTTGATCATTGTACCATTTGAATTTATTAATCCCGATAAATTAGTAGAAACTCCCAAGGGGAAACCCAAGACTGAAGTGACCAAAGAAAACAGATTGGTCAAATTAGACAAATTGATCGAAAGAACTTTAGTGAACCCATTCACTGTACATCATGAACAGCCGAGGGCTATGGAATCTGACGATGATACGTCCTCTGCAGAATCTGTCACATCCATCAATGAATATTTCCCCATCTCTGCCAAGCAACAGAGAGACATTAAATTGTTTGAAGAGATTGGGTATGTAGTTCCCAAAACTTCACGTGAAATTTTATTAAACAAGAACGATTTCGTCTTTGACAAAGATGGGAAAAGACTGACCCCAGCATCAAGTAAATCATCTAGACGTACTTCAAGAATCCAAATTGGTGGTGATTCTACTATATATAAAGTGAAATCATTAATTGCGGACGATTACGATTCAGATTCGGATTCGCTTACCTCACCGATCAGGAAAACCAAATCATCGAATGTACCAGTACATCCATTATTGAGCCCTGGTTATAAACCTCCTTTGAAAAGACCTGGTCAGAGTAACACACCCTTGGCGAAGAGTAAAAGTTTAGACCCTTCACCACGTCCCCACAAGCCTCACCACAGGACAGTAGTAACACCAATGGCGTCACAGAGTTCTGAAACCTCAAGTAAGACGAAGAAAAAATCAGGATTTGGATCCATGTTCAATAAATTCTTCAACAAGTAAAAATACGGTAACTTTTTTTTAGACTTTACACATCACGTTACGGGGCGCGCGGCGTTGCAACTTTGCATATTAAAATTCTGATTATATAAAGAGGGGACCCCTCTGAATGATTTGCACCTCCCTTTTCTTCTTGAATAACTCCAACAACAACACAATGAAGTTAGATTCTACCATATATTCCGAAGCACAACGAGCTGCTAGGGCTCCCCAATTTAAATACTTAATGTTGGGATTAGTATGTGGGGCCATGGTACCCACAGTGTATTCCCGACATTACCATTTACCCCGGTTCCAGAATACTGTAATTCAAGAAGAGTTGAAGACACTCCCCAAGGAGGAACAACGTGTCCCACAAATCAGAAGATTGAACGACGAGGTGGAATCCACGTCCATCTTAATGTCGTCAATTCTTTAAACACCTATCTTTAATTTATTTATTTATTTATTACTGTGATTTTTTATTTGCATTGATAGTTTTATCATTTTATGTCCCCTCATCACATTGCATACATATATACATAATATATTATACCACTGTATAAGTATCTTTAATTAACGTTATTATTATGAATCGTTAAAACTGTTCTTATTTAGTGAATTTTTCAGGGTGAAAAAAAGTTAACAATTATAACAAATAGAATAAGAACAAAGAGAGAAGTGAATATGGGTAACGATTTCTATCGTGAAGTGGATACTGAACCCACAGAAGGTGACAAAATATCATCAATCAAACAACCATCGCAATTAGTAGGATTTTTCCGTAACCAAAGGTTATCCTTAGTCAATTTATTTCAAAAATCAGAGGATAAATTAGTAGAGATCAACGATAAGTATCAACATGAGGAGCAAAAGATTACAGGTCAAGTGAAATCACTGGTCAAGGATAACGATGAACTTTTATTACCTGGGTTAACTTACACTCTTTTAGGTGTTATGACTGGGTCCATTATGACCAGAAGACTATCATGGCCATTTAAATTTGTGGTTCCTTTGACTATGGGTGCAGTATGTTTGGATTATGCTATGCCCTTAACAACACAAGAATTTAAAACTAGAATATATAACTGGGAACAAAGAAATTTCCCCGTTTGGACTAAAAAGCAAGACGAGATACAAATGGAATTAACTGAAGGTTACAATGATTGTAAAGAATTTAGTAAAAAAGTTAACAGATGGTGGAATGGAGAATATAAATAGGTATCTTCTCTAACAATGATATTATTCATAAAAATACAACAAAATAGTATTAACAAATAAATAGAATAAATAATAAATAAATAAAATGAATATGTATGCAAAATAAACAACTTGTAATTATTTCAAACCAACATCAACAGTAACCATCTTTGGACCAAATGTCTCGTAATGAAGAGCATCAGCATTAAACCCTAAAGAATTCAAATTGTTAACGACAGCTTCTGTGAATGGGATAGACCCACAAATGTAAACATCAGCATTGGAAGGAACATTTTTCTTTAAAAAGTCTGAATTAATTCTCTCTTGGACATTAGTATGAATTAAGAATTTTTCCACATTGGAACCTTGCTTCAAAATTTCATTTACTTGCTTGGTGAATGCTTCACTATCCTCAGTATGTGATGATTGAATCCAATAAACTGGTCTTTCAGCGTTAGTTTGAATTTGTGTCTCTAACATAGATAATAATGGTGTCACACCCACACCAGAGGATAGGAACACAATTGGCACTTCATTTTGTTTCAATAATTTTGAATCTAAAGTGAAATCACCAGCTGGTGCACTCAACTTAATAGTATCACCGATGTTAACCTCTTTATGCAAAAATTCTGACACTAAACCAGCTGGATTACCTTCACTAGTCTCTAACTTAACAGCAAATCTAAGACCACCGTCAGTAGTGTTAGAGCAAATAGAGTAATGACGCAAGGCATCGTATTGGTTTCCTTCTCTGGTTGGATGAGTGTTCACTGTAATGTATTGACCTGATGTAATCGCCAATTTGCTTAAATCAATACCGGATTCCTTGGTAGGTTGTACAGTAAATTCATAAATGTCACTAGCCACTTTCTCCTTACCAACCACTGTGAAAGGTTTCCAATCTGGCCAAGCTTCTGCAGCATACATCTCTTTCTCCACACTGATAAATACATCAGCAATTTCACCATAAGCTTCACCCCAAGCTGTAATAATCGCTGGGGTTGCAGCATCACCTAAAGTTTGCTTGATAGCTTTCAAAAGGTATTCACCGACAATAGGGTAATGTTCAGGTTTAACTTGTAAAGCACGATGTTTGAAACCAATTTGTTTTACATGTCCTAATAAGGGAGATAAATCATCGATGTGCTTAGCGGCAGCCACAATAGTAGTGGCCAAAGCTCTTGGTTGAGCACCCTGTGTTTGATTTTGCTTGTTGAAGATATTTAATAATTCTTTATGATCATTTAACATGTTACCGTAGAAACAACTGGTAATTTCCGTACCATGTTGTTCCAATACAGGAATAGTAGCTTTAATAATGTCACGAGTAGCTTGGGATAACATCTTTGAATCTTTGATTATGTGATGGTGGTATATAATTGATTATATGATACATAAAAGTACAGATTAAGATCTTGTCCATTTCCCCCCTTTATATAGTGCGATGCGGCCCCACTAATAACCCACACTAACGGATATATCGTCTTTGCGGATGATCATTTTTAAGACTTAGCTCATCATGCCACTTTAACTTTTGGTGTCTTTTTTACATACGTTAAATCCTCGAAGATTTGCATTCCCCGCTATTACCGCGAAATCCGAGCGTAATAGGGTCAAAAACCATCACATAAAGACATGTCCAGGTCGTAAAGGAAAGCGTCCGGCTAGTAACACTCGAGAGAGGTCGTTAATTATGTGTTGTTTGGTAGGACTGTTCAGTTTTGTGTTTGCACTTTAATCGTGACCCGCTATTTTGTAGCTTATACAGGCAAAGGAAACAGAGATGCATCGAAGGTATTATATTGATAAGATTGCTTTGTTCATTTAATTATATACGGACTATCCGTGTACGATACTTTCAAGGTAAAGATACACTGTACACACCAGTTCCATTCTACTATTAGGATAGGTTTATTCTTGTTTTCTGAAGCTAGTAATCTTTTAAATTTCTTTGCTTGAGATGCTTTAGTGGCGATTAATATATAAGATGGAGCCTCGTTATGTTCATTCTCTATTATGTCAGTCTTGGTAAATTTAGATGTTAATACATTAACTTTCTTAATCCCATGAGATTTTAAAATTGATGATATGGTATCTGCCCCACCAGGAATATCATTGACGATATTAATGTTGTCGATCCCACCTCTTTCAAAAACTTTATCTGGTAATAATGTGGATGTCAATAGAGTATCATCTATCTCAGGAATACGATACGTGTCAACTGGTAATAGCAAACTTGTTTGTTTCTCATATTTATGATTAGAATGTACAGTGCTTAATAAATCAGTGATAAAATTAGGTAATAATGCATATTTTAAAGGGTGAAAACTTAAACTTTTTAAAAATTTCACTGTTCTCAATCTTTTGGGAGCAAATATACAATTTAATGATGTTTGATCATCTATTTCATCGTAAATGTGTATACCCAATATTTTTAAAATTTCTTTATCCAACTTATCAATGGTCTCCAAGCAGTTTGTCGATACAGATGATATGTCATATATTGGGGTAATCTCATTTTTATCGTTAAATGGTATGGATGAAGAGATGATCTGTTTAGCTTGACTATATACAATATCTTGTGAAGATTCGTTATTCTCTGGGGTTAATGTTCTCTTTCTTTTGGAAGGTACTGATGATTTCGAAGTAGCTAATCTCTTGGTTGTAGCTTTCTTCGTTGTATTGACGGATGTATCTGGTGCATTAACAGTGGCGCTACTGGTAGGTTGGATTTTGGATACAGTTACTGATGTATCCTTAGAAGGTGCTTCCAATGGTTTATCCGTTGAACGCTCGGTGTTATTTGGTTCAATATTAATGTCTTCTTCTTGAACACTTTCATGAGTAACAATCAACATTTGCTCTTCACCTGAGTTTGAACTTGAACTTGAAATTTTCGTCTTGGTGTCTTCAAGGAATTCCTCTTTTGCTTCTTCAGTTATATCTATTTTGTTGTACCCTGGTACTTTCGAATTAATTTGAACATCAGTTTCAAACTCATCCAATTTTGTTGACTCCGTATCTTGTAATTGAGATTTTGATGGAACCAGAGCTGTTAGAATGGGTGGACTGTCAATATTTTTGTGAGTAAGGGACATTTCTTCCAATTCATCCAGATTATTTGATTCAGTCTCTTGTATTAGTAATTTCTTCTTCCCAGAAATGTCTCTTGCTTTATAAATAATTTCCTCTTCAATGTCGGTTTCTACTTCCTCTTCAGGGATATCAATACTGTCTACTCCTTTACTGGCATTTTTCAATTGAGATGACAATAACCTCGGTACAAAGAGAGGCTGGCTACTTATTTCTTCATTATCATTATCATCTGATTTTATGGGACTACTAGTCACTATTTTCTCCTTTTCATATACATGGCCATCTACCACTGACAAAATTGGAATTTCGACTATATCGTTACTATCTTCATTTGTTTGCTCCTTAATTGGTGGTTGGCCTAATACTCTAACATCATCCATGGCGGGGTTAAAAGGTATTTCAGTATACTGTTCAAATGGTCTAAGCCAAACTTGTTCTGCAATTATAGAATCATCTAACCAACGATAATTAACCACCTGGCAATGATCCTTCCATATAGTGGTAGCCTTTTCATATTTTGTACCTTTAGTGAAACGTGTCAACAAGACATTATTCTTTTTCGTCAAATTGGTAGTAGTGTTCCCACCCACAATATAAGTCACTCTTTCAATGTAATGTCTCTGTAATCCATAAAAATTACTGTAACTTAAATTGATACTTTCTTCACCTTCTAAATGATTATCACGAGCCCATGGGATCTTAAATATCAAGTTTGAATCTGATGGAACAAATTTATTTCTGGATAACATATTGAAAATCCAATATATACTAGCAGGTGTAATGTGTTTCCTGTCACTACTGTAATCAAAGAAGAAGATATCATTGTATTTATGTCCCACATAATGAGCTGTTCTATAATATTCCACTGTGGTAGGGTACAATTCACCACCTAATGTGGTTATTACTGTGTCTAGAAACTGTGAAGTGTCATCATCAATTGGTAACCCAATCATAACTTTTTTACCTTGCAAAAATGGATTCTTTTCCAATCGAGAAAGTTTAGAAGCATGCAAATCTAACCATAAGTTCTTTAATTTACTTTCTGTTTGGTTAGCAGTTTCTGTGATTTGAATTTCATGTAATTTAGTACTACAATCTAGGGATTCTATAAAGGATTGTATTAACCATGTTGGTAAAACAAATTTAATATCACTTTCAGGGTCAAAAGTGGTCACAGCTGTCAATGTTTGATCACTTGGTAACTTGGCCACCACATGTGTCACAGTACTGGATAACACTTTCGCCAGATGACCACCTAAATATAACACCAATTGACTGTAAAAATCGTACTCAGCTTCATTGAATGAATATTTCGAAATGTATATCGATGCACTGTGTAGGACATGCATTTCATTGGGAGAATGTAATCCCGGTTTCACAATATGATTCGTGGCAATACAATGAATTATCCATGAAGGTTTCACCACAGGTATAAAAAGATCAAATGCTATTCTGGAATAGAATTGGAAATTTGATGTCTTAGCAATGACAAAATGTATTTCTCTCTGGACAATGTTTAACCGTTTCACTATATCTGTGGTACTAGCATTCAAATCAATAGTCTCTTCATAACATTTGTAAAGCTCTACATGGTTACAACGGTTATCTGTCAATAAAGTTCTTTGTCTTTCAGCATCTTCTATATCCTTCTCGTTATCTATCACTATGAGGAAATTTAAATCTTCAAAAAGACCAGTTTTCATTAATAATGATCCCATATCTTGTTAATACAATGATCCCTTGGAGAAGAATCACTGTTTGAAATCAGCTTGTATCTTCGTAGATCATCGACATTGTAATATTTGATATTTTTCATTACGCGAATACAAATAATAAACAATACAAGACTATTAGATAAATGTTTGTTACAAGTTTGGTATGTGTATACGCATACAGTATCAAGATGACAGTTATTGGACTGCTATAGTTGTTATTGTAGTTATTGTACAATAAATTCATATCACAGCGTTTGAGAGGGTGTTTCCACAAAATCAATTTGGATAACTAAAAACTCTTGTTTAGACTTAGAACAACCGTGTTACTCTAATAACGTCTTGCTAGTCTTAGTAAGTTAACAGATCTTTGAAAGTCAAAACAGAGTCAATGTCTATTTAGATGTGTATACATTGTTACCCAGTCTTGTACCAGTTGTACGTAAATATTGGTATCCAGTGTCCACGTGGGAGCGTGTCTTGGAGGTAAAACCACTATCTCTCATCGTACAGTCTCCAACTTCAAATTGGACATTTGTGGTCACAAGATCTTGCCATTGGCTCGAGCGAATTTCGTCTTCAATCCCAGAGACGTTACGGTGGAGTAAACTTATTGCCGATTATTATATTTTAACGTTTAATTAGCAAGTGAATTTTTCAATTCTTGATTATTTAACTCATTAAGAAACCAAACTAAAGGGAGGTACAACAAGAGGAAAAAACACAATGAAGTTTGGTAAGTACTTAGAAGCTAGGCAACTGGATTTGCCCGAGTACAGCAGCCATTTTATAGATTATAAAGGTTTAAAGAAATTAATTAAACAGTTGTCTGTGGCACCCGTTTTAGCAAAGAGTGATGATGATGAGAATCATAATGTTCCCGGTGGAGATGCCAGTGTAAACGAAGCCAATATGCTAGATGATCCTTATGATGATGTAGTGGCATATAAAAGGTTGCAAGAGAATAAAGCGTCTTTCTTCTTTAGATTAGAGAGAGAATTGGAAAAAGTAAATTCATTTTATTTACAAAAGGAATCTGATTTGAAGATTAAATTCAATATTTTAAATTCCAAATACGTGGCCTATAAGAAATCAGGTAAATTGAATTCTAAATCAAATCCTTCTTTCAAGACTTTATATGGTGGATTCATTAAATTTCAAAGAGATTTAAATAATTTTGAACAATTTGTGGAATTAAATAAAACAGGGTTCTCTAAAGTATTGAAAAAATGGGATAAAAGATCAAATTCACAAGATAAAGAATTTTATTTGGCTACAGTGGTTTCTGTACAACCCATTTTCACTAGAGAAGAAGCATTGAAATTAAATGATGAAACTTTAAATATATTAATGACGCTTAATGATTCACAAGACACTTACCACAATGATAATAATGCACATGGTAATACGAAAAACAACAATAATAATAATGGAGATACTATGACCACTGTGACTAATATTGTAGACCCTGCTACTATGTTTACATTGTCCAATGTGTCAAATTATTTTGACACTGACATCGAAATTGAAAATTGGTATTCAGAATTATTAAATGTTGCTAAATTGAAAGATGACCTGAGGAGATCAGATGCTCTTCGATCATTCACAGAGAATAAGATCGAGGGGAAATTAATGAGAAATATTCCTACTACACGTATCGATAAAGATGTCATTGTCAAAGAATGTCTTTCCAAATTGTTTTTACAATTGACTGGATCAACCATGTCAGACGCAAATTTACAAATTTTTTATGAATCCAGTAAAGATAAAATTGATTTGTCTTATTGTGACGAAGATGATCAAGTTCTTTCAAAGAGAAATATATTCCATGAAGCTGCTCATTGCCCCACGGAGAGCCGTGATTTTATTATTACCGAAGCATTGCAAATACTGCCTCAACCTGTTTTGAAGAAATTGATAAACACTCAAGATATTCATTTACGTACCCCCTTGCATTATGCTGCTGAAGCAGGTAAATTAGCTATTGTATCTGCCCTGATTTCTTCTAACCAATTGTTAGAATCGATAGATGTTTTAGATAATGATTCTAGAACACCATTGATTTTAGCTATTATAAATAATCATATTGACATTATGAGGAAAATATTAATAGATGGGAATGCAGTGTTGGCTCCTATCTTAGTGGAAAATTCACAATTTTCACCTTTATTGACTGCGTGTCGTTGTAATAATTATGATGCTGTAAAATTAATTTTAGAACTTAGAAGCCAATCTGCATTAGATGTTAATAAATTGAAGAACACTCAAGGGTTGGGTACATTACACACTGTAGCGAAACATGGTGGTGATGCTAATTTAATTAAATTGTTGATTCAATATGGAGCTGACCCAAATAGCGTGGATGATTTAAATAAGTGGACACCATTATTTTATGCAGTGAGGAAAGGTAATCCATTGACAGTGCGAGAATTGTTAAGCAATGGTGCCAATATAAATATTACGGATGCGGAAAACAAGAGCCCGTTGTTTTATACACTTTGGGAAAGTAATGGTAGTGTCCTGAATGAATTATTACCTTATGTTAATGAATCTAATAAATTGGAGAATAAATTGTTGAATCCCACATTGAAAGCCATGCAACCAATGTTACCTGATCTTATGTCATCATCAGAAGATGATGAGCTTAATTTGGATGAAACTTTGGAATTAATACCAGATTTTGCTCTACCACCACCAATTATCCCATTAAAGAAATACGGTCACAGTTTCTTAGAAAAGAAAATTTTTGTGAAGATTTTATTGGATACAAGTAAACGATTCATTGATATACATCCATCTGATGAGAATATGATTATTCCGGAAGCGGGAAGAATTACTGTGACATCAAATTGTTCTGATATACTACCGAGAAATATTATATTGAAAAACTACAAGAAGAATGATAATGACGATGACGATGAAAATTATGATGACGATGATAAGGAAAACGGTGAAATTGTATTCCAAGTGGATTCATTGAATGGGTTCAATGTAGATTTTGAAATTTTCCCCGCGTTTGGTACACGTTTAATTGCCAAGAGTTCAGCTATTCCAACATTATTTCAAAGGGACATGTTGGGGATAAAGAAAGAATTGAAAATCCCACTTTTTGACCCAAGATTAAATGCCATTGGTACATTAAATTTCAAATTTCAAATTATTTATCCTTACAGTGGTAAACCTTTACAAATCAATAAATATGAACCATATTGGAAATCCACGGGGAACACCAACGTTATGTTTGGAACAGGTATTGCTCCCAATAAACTGTTGAATAGTGATATCCCACATAACAATGTGATGAATGAACTTCATTTTGTCACTTCATCTTCATTGATTGGAACATTTATTAATTTGAAAATATTTAGTCTTCATGATGGTACTATTGTCTCAGCACCAGATTTTGCCATTAATATCAATGGTGTTAAATATTTATTAAATTATTTGACTACTGATCAAATTCAACAATTATGTGGGTATCAAATAGATGACATAACATCTGATGAAGTGGATAATGAAGATAAATTACAAAAATTGACTAGATTAAAAGTGTTTGACTTGGAGAAATTATTACAAGTGATTCCTAAAGACATTCAATTGATCATTCAAGTATGTTTCCCGACAGAGAAGGAAATTGACATGGTACCCATTAAGATGTCTCGCTTGATCAGTATTAATAAATTTATTGACAATATATTATTTATTGTTTTTGAACATGAAAGATCATTAGTTCATGCTGGGAAACAGATGAGATCAATCGCGTTCAGTTCTTGTAATTGGCAAGTTTGTTCTATATTGAATTGGAAACAACCTAATTTCCCCGTACTTTTACACATGAACACATTGACACGTCCACTTGGTGGTAATTTTGTTAGTGACACACCACATCATTTAAAGAGTCTAGTGACCAAATACAAAAAATATCAATCTTTGGAGACATGTGATTATTATTATGATAAAGAGAATGAATTTATATCTGGCCCTGTGGATGACACTATATGTGTACGTGATATGGTAAGGTTTGCCGTGAATAATAATGTCTTTGGTGTAATAATACCTTACAGTTTATTAAAATTGTGTGACAATTTTGTCAATACAATCAAGGGACAAGAATTGTTATTGATTGGATCGGACGATGATATTAACATTAAAGATGATAGTTTGAATGGTACTTATCATAATTCTAAATTAGTATTGCAAAATTGTGATTAGATGATTTTATATATGCAGTTATATATTATTTAAGAAGAATTGTTTCACTTGATCGTTCAGTACTACGTCAATGGCTTTCAAACCTTTTTTATCCTCCACATTGGTATCAGCATCAAATTTATTGACCAAGGACACTGCCACATCACCTTGTCCTTCAGCCAAGGCATGGAACAAAGGTGTCCAACCGTGGTTATCAGTCCAATTTACGGGGGAACCTTTTGAACATAATAATTCTACTAATTTCATGGAACCGCCAGCTGCAGCTCTATGTAATGGTAATTGATCTTTCTTGTCTTTGATTCTTACACTGGCACCATTATCAATTAAGAAATTGACCACATCATAATGTAATTTGGACACAGCCAAATGTAATGCAGTGACACCTTGATTGGTGGGTAAATTTAAATCAGGTTTAACGTCTCTGTCGTACAGTTGTTGCACCAGGGACAAATTCCCCACGGCACATGCAATATGGAAGGGTGTCCAACCAGCTTCATCTGATAAAGTATCCAAATCAATTCCCTTCATGTGTGACAACAGTAAAGAGACTATCTCTATGTGTTGAAACGATACAGCCCAATGTAAGGGGGTCCTACTATCTTGATCCCTTTGAGTCAAGTCCCCTTTCAAATTCTCTGATTCTTGTAAGATTTGTTGCACTTTATTCAATTCATTGTTCATACACGCTTGGTGCAATGGGTATTCTGTCATTATTCACTATGTTATTTAATTTAATTTGGTTTGTACTATATGGTCTTCCCATTTTTACAATTTGATATTTTTCATAAAAGGGAGTTAAAAGAAACATTAAACACCACACACAAGTAAGAACAAAAGCAAAAGATAAAAAATGAATAGAGGCCCCAGTGATTTCCAGAAGTACGCTCGAGTGTTCCAACAACAAGTATCCCGTGTGCAAAGAGGCGGTCCCGGTGGTAGAGGTGGACCTGCAGGTGCGTTTGCCGGGTTGGGTGGGTTGATCCTGCTGGGTGGTGGTGCGATGTTATTGAACTCAGCGTTGTTTAATGTGGACGGTGGTCATCGTGCCATTGTGTACTCTCGTGTTGGGGGTGTCTCGTCTAAGATTTACAATGAGGGGACCCATTTTGTTTGGCCCTGGTTAGAGACCCCGATTGTGTACGATGTGAGAGCTAAACCTCGTAATGTTGCCTCGTTGACCGGTACTAAAGATTTACAAATGGTTAATATCACTTGTAGAGTGTTATCTAGACCTGATGTGTCTCAATTACCCGTGATATATAGAACTTTGGGCCAGGATTATGATGAAAGAGTCTTGCCCTCTATTGTCAATGAAGTGTTAAAATCTGTCGTGGCACAATTTAATGCATCACAATTAATCACACAAAGAGAGAAAGTTTCGAAATTGATTCGTGAGAATTTGGTACGTCGTGCCAATAGATTTAATATTTTCTTGGATGATGTTTCCATCACATATATGACATTTTCACCCGAATTTACCAATGCAGTTGAAGCCAAACAAATTGCCCAACAGGATGCTCAAAGAGCTGCATTCGTAGTGGATAAAGCTAGACAGGAGAAACAAGGGATGGTAGTTAAGGCACAGGGTGAAGCCAAATCAGCAGAATTAATTGGTGAAGCCATTAAGAAATCAAGAGACTATGTGGAATTGAAAAGATTGGACACGGCCAGAGAGATTGCAGAAATATTGGCCAATTCACCCAATAGAGTTGTCTTGGATAACGAATCGTTGTTGTTGAATACGTTAGTGGATGCTAGAATTGATGGTAAGAAATAAATGCAGTTTTGTATTTATACATATATATATATGTGTATGTTTTAATATATAGGTACTTGTGAATAGATCCCCTTACTCTTTGTTTAAATCTAGTTTATTTTCCAGTAAGAACGTGAGTCTTGTTGTCTTGCTGGGTTTCAATCTGTATGCTAATGTTTTGTGTCTCATCAGTTTACGTGAACAAGGTGAGAGTAGCGTCTCTGTGGGTGAAGAATATTTATTTAATACGTGTCTCCTCCATTGTATATTAGTGGTACGGCATTGTTTTGTATTAGTCTTGGAAATGGATGTATGTATCGATTCTGTGAAATGGGTTAATTTCTTACTACTCTGTGGTTTCTTCCAATCCGTGTTATGTTCCTGTGTCATAATGTAATGTAGTATGTGTTCCTTCACTGGGGGCATCACGGACATGCATACATTCAATCAATGATTTTATTAATTAAATATAATTCAAACTATTTGTGTCGCCATTCTGTATTTACACCATTTCCATAAAGGGAAACGGAAAAAGGGGAACCCCCTTACTTCTTTAATTCCAACCACTACACAGATCACAAGATGTTAAGAGGGGTTACGTACATTGGAATACCGTTATTGCTCTTCTGTGAATGGAAAGTCTAGTCCGGAAGATACATCTTGGTAAAAGGGAGATCATCACAATCCAGTTTTCTCTCAAACAGTTCAAATAACTTTCAAAAGGATGAATAACCTTTATATAACGAAAGTAATTGCATAAAGTGTGAAAACCTGGCATTTGGTACCATGGGGATAGTTTGTCGCATAATTGCTTGAACCTGTTACAATGGGATAACCTGCAAATTCATGGGCTTTGGGATTAAAATATTGTACGAAAGACAGGAAGAAAGCTAGTTTTATCGAGTCTCAACAACGGTACGATCTTTCCTGTCTTGAAATTATCAAAACAGGGTCTTAGTAGTACTATGTAATATCTTTTTGTCAGAGTATTGAATTATCAGCTTATATATATTGTCCACACCATGGATACTACTCTATCGATTTACACTTCTGGTTAACACATTCAAAAATGATTCGCAGATGGTACTATTCGGAAATTTTTGACATATTTCCAACCTATTATCATGTACACTAAATGCAGTGGCTCGTACTCTAATACAATAATGGATCAACTATTTGAAATATTAAGGATAGTTCCTGGTAGTATAGTATATAAAAGTTAAACATTCTTTATCAACGAAGTCTACATTAAGCGCGCCAACTTCAAATATTAAACTTTGATTACCTCTGGTTGAACCTTTCTCAGTATTGTATACATTCACACAGTGTAACAACTACTGTATAATTCAACTTCCTCTGAAGACATATATATACTTGGCTAAATCTTGAAATTTCCAAATATCAAAACAGAATAATTATTTATCGCTAAATTATAACCGTAATTCAACACAAAGAAACATATTTACACTCCTACTCTACCCTCTTACCTCTTGGTGTGTCTAATCTTTAATTATTTTCTTATAAATTTCACTTGCTTACAAAATCAAAATCAAAATCTATCTCTCAATTGCATTAATTCCCTGCTACATCAAACACGTGGCATTTCAATAGATGTCATGCTCACAGAACAATAGGGAATTTTCATAACTATAGACCGACTTTAAAATAATCAGTTCATTCATATATGAAACTGACCCTCATTCTGGTTTATCATCAATGACCACAATCATGAATCATACCATAATTATAACACAGAAATCCATGCTTGTTTACCCATGCCAATCCATTTTGCTATCGTGGGCTCTTTTCTCGATATATTAAAAATACCATTTGTATTTCACTCATAGGAATCCACAACTATTCACCAACACGGTCGTGGTTCAAACAATCTTTTCCTCTGCAACTGCTGACGAAACTCTACCTTAAAAATTTCAATCATTAACAATTATAAATTGAGCAATACATTTTTGCAAGTGGATGAAGTATTTGAAGTTGTCGTTGTAAATGCTAGGCAAATAAATTCCTCATTTTCGGTAATTATTTGTAAAATCTTACTATTTCTGTAAATCAGAAGACTTTCAGATATCTGGTACATTTTCTTGATGCTTATATTGACTAAATCAAACAATTAGTGTAAGTAACAGAGATATGATGGCTCCTTGGGATGTCTTGGAAAAGCTTTTCAATACCGACGAGGGGATAAGTCAAGAACCATTTCAGAACAGTTCTTCAATGGTCAATTAATATCCCCAAATTGCTTTCAATTTGCAAAGAAAATATATAATAAATCTGAAAATCTTATGGTTTCTGGAAATGAAAAAACACACATTCAACATAATTTGACTGCTAAAAATGATGGCGTTGTTTCTGTCACTTACAACCGAAAAACGAAATGCCTCTCCCACTCTCAGAGTTACTCATTGACTGGTTACACTAAAACTGTGAAAATAAGATGAGCTAGTACTGGAAGATTTGTACATTTAATTATTTGTAGCTTTCATATAGTTTTATTTAGCATTTTTTCAAAGCTTTATAGACACGCATCGGAAAATCACAAATAATGACATATTGAAAATTACCAAGATACGAAACTCTATCGGTATATATTATAATCATTTGGGTTAATATTGGTACGGTATAAATAATCTAATTGAGTTGAATACAAAATATGTGTAAAAACACAATCATTTTATCAACTTTTAAATTTGAAATCAGTTTCATATAGTAGAAATTTTCAATTTGTTATAAATATACCCAAAGTAATGTATATATTATAAACAATTATAATATGGTATTAATTTATTAAACTATTTCATAAAGCTTAATTTTTATTTATTTTCATTTTGATAGGTGTTTCAACCATATCATTTTAAAAGCAATTTACAAATAAAGTATTATTAATAGGTCAAACACAGAGTACTAACTTCTGTGCGATTGATAAACACGCACGTATATATATAATAAAAGGAAAAGAACATATAATAAAAAGGTAAATAAACAACATAAAATAATCTTGAGAATATAGAAGAGTACAAAATATCTTGTCATACAACTATACCTAAATAAAGGTCATTAATAAAAGACCAAACAAACTAGTCAAATAATATGAGGAAAGAGATGAACCCTTACCTTGATATTCGTTATTAATTAAAGGTGTAGTGACTCTAGGTGTAGTGCCAGTGGAAGGTTGACCTTCGTAACCATTATTGATCACAGGAATAGACCCTCCAGCGGAAGTACCTCTAGTAGCTGGTATAATTGAGGAACCTTGATTGTTAGCAGCACCGTTGGCCACTGGAGTAGTGGCAATAGGTGGGGCAGCCACAGATCCTTGATTGTTAACGGCATTGTTGGCCACTGGTGTGGTATCAACTGGTGCTGGAGCCGGAGCTGGAATCGTGTCTGGAGAAGCTGAACCCTCGTTGTTAGCAACATTGTTGCCCACTGTAGTAGTAGCGGTAACAGTAGGAGCAGCTGTTGCAGGGGTAGAATCATCATTGGTACCAACATCGTTAGCCATCGGAGTAGTAACTTGAGGTGATCCTTCTGGAGAGCCACCATTGTTAGCTTCTGGGGTTTTAACTTGAGGTAATCCTTCTGTAGAGCCTCCATTGTTATTAGGTGTTGGAATTTCACTTGGTTGAGATATTATGTCAACGAGAGGAGTGGATGTTGAACTTTGAACCATTGTACTGTTTACATATCTACCACGTGTGATTGGGTTACCAATAGTCAAAGTGGTGGTACCAACCTCAGGCGTAGGACCATCGGTCTTAGGATAATAGGAAATAACATCCGTTTCAATTTGACCATTAGGTTTAGTGACAATTGTGGTGTGGGCAGGAGGGACTGCAACGGTGACAGTGGTGGCACCAGTAACTGGGGTGTTGTTGATTGTTGTTGGGAAATAGGAAATGATATCGATGTCAATTTCCCCATTAGGTAAGGTGGTGGTGATGGTGGTGGCAGGTGGCACACCCACAACGTAGGTGGTGGACCCAACCTCCAGAGAAGAACCATTAGTCTTTGGATAATAAGAAATCACATCGGTTTCAACTTGACCGTGAGGGTTAGTGACAATTGTGGTGTGGGCAGGAGGGACCGCAACGGTGACAGTGGTGGCACCAGTAACTGGGGTGTTGTTGACTGTAGTTGGGAAGTACGAGATGATTGCAATATCGATTTCGCCGTTGGGTAGAGTGCTGGTGGTGGTAGTCACAGGTGGTACACCATCAACGTAAGTTGTACTGCCAACCACTAGAATCGAACCATTGGTAGATGGGAAGTACGACACAATGTCGGTGTCCACCTCGCCGTTGGGCTTGGTGCTGATAGTGGTGTGAGCAGGTGGCACGGTCAGCACAGAGGTGCTTGCGTGAGTAACGACAATTCCGTCCGAAGTGCTTGGGGAGTACGAGATGATCGCAATGTCGATCTCGCCGTTGGGTAGAGTGCTCGTGGTCGTGGTCACAGGAGGAATGCCGTTAACAATTGTAGTTGGCACAACACTCAGACTACCGTTAACAGTGGATGGGTAGTACGAGACAATGTCCACGTCTACTTCACCATTTGGCTTGGTACTGGTGGTAATAGTGCTCACAGGTGGCACGGTCAGCACAGAAGTGCTGGGGTGGGCAACGAAGGTCCCGTTGGCAGTGCTTGGGGAGTACGAGATGATCGCAATGTCGATCTCGCCGTTGG
>PPOP03000066.1:0-43350 GCA_003708535.3 Kazachstania bromeliacearum | reverse complement strand
CTTTGTCTAAATAATTGTATCCAGGTAAATTCAAGCCTAGTAAGTTCCATTTTTTAATGAGATCGTTTCAAAACGAAGGTATATTACGTAGAGTGTACACCCAAAGCATTGACACATTCGAGAGACAAGCTGGAATTGACTCTAAATTTGTTATACTATTTGGTCGTCTGTTTGTTTGACTATTTGAAATATAGGTACTTCCTAGTGATATATAAAAGTCAAACGTTCTTCATCAACATAATCAACACTAAACATAACTATTCTCAATATTAAACAGTTGTTATCTCTGGTTGGGTTTTTCTTATTCGATAAGCATTCATATAATGTACCGATACAATACCGTCACAGAAATCAACACACTTTCTTTGATTTTACAATTTCCATATATCGAAACAAAATATCCCGAAGATGAATTTGACACAAAGCGGCCTCTTTAATTCTCTTCTATACCTTCTTACACTCTTTTTTAATCTCATAATAAATTATATTTCCAATAGATTTCACTCGCTTAAAAAATCAAAATCAAAATCATACTCATAAAACAACAGAAAAATTTGAGAAGATGGCACATATGAAGATCCTCAAAATTTACCGTTCATCTAGTTCAATATTGACCCTCATTTTGACATGTCATCAATGGTCACAATAATCAATCATATCACAGATATAAATCATTCATACACTCGGACTGATTTACTATTACCAATGTTAAAGTAATATGACGTAATATTATTGATTCCTTTTGGTACTTTGAACTCTATTTTCAATATATTATAACCATATTTTACTCATAAGAATAGAAAATGTCCATAACGCTTTACCAATACACTCTAATAAATACCTGAAAATTCCAGGTCAGTTGCAGTGGTTAATTCTGAATTATCTAAGTAATCAGTTAATTTGAATATTAGCAATCATTACTATTATAATAGACACAAAAATCCATACATTGATGAATTTATTTCAGATGATCAGAATGCTCACGACGATAGAATATTCTTGACACCTTGGTCTGTTAAATCTTACTTGACAGATTAATTATGGTATGATTCCATCGCAGATTCATTAACCAATATATGCCTGCAATTATTATTAGTAAGTACTTTGAAATATCAATTTGAACAATACTTTCACCAATCTTTGGAGGAATCAATCCTATAAATTCTCGATAATTAAAATAACTGTTACATTTTGCTTCATTTGAAACTATAAAAATATATAACTCTAAGAGATATAATTTTAATTAATCTTCTTTAATTCGATTAATATGTATTCATTTACATAGAAAAGTTCGGAAAATAACTATTTCTTGATTGGCATAAATTGTTGTTGAAAGGTATTAGCTAAATGGTAGTTGAATTAATTGAAGACAATAACATATGTTCAGTAACATGGCGGTCTAAATGATACTGGTTAATTGTTTAATATATATAATATATAAACAATTATTGTACAAACGAAAGACCTAGTAGTGAAAAATCCTTGTTCTCTATAAATTTGTGTAAAGGATCTAAAACAAGGCAATCACGTAATGCCTGGTTACATTATTTATTATTCCCATTGATCGGGTGAAAATTATCCTATATTAAGTAGTTAAGTTAAATTAAATTAAAGATTAATGAAGTGATTCGCTGGAGCAGATATGAAAACAATTACTGTTATACCTTAAAAATTTAACACCCTCATATCTTTGAATTGAATATCAATCAATAATTTAATCAGAAAAAATGGATTTATTGATGTGTTTTTATGTCAATTGGTAGCTTCTTCAAACTCTGTGAATGATAGTTTAAATGAAATTCATTGTCAAAGTTAAAATTTCAACGATACACGAAAATGAAAACGTTTACCCCATAAACTTATAAATATTCCATTGTCGTATTGGTCCATAGTATTGCAAATTCATTATACAAATTCACTTCTTCAGGGGAAAATTTCACCAATTGGCCTTTATTTTTTTCAGGTTTTGATTCATCTATCATAGCATGTGCACAATAATGATACCCAAAACATTCTGGTAGCCTTTCCCAGTTATATGGAACAATGGCAGCCTCCATGATTATCGGCATATTTTCGGCCTTCTGTAACGTTTCCATATCTCCATATTTTTCTTTAAAATAATCAGGATCCATTTTCCATCTCCTTTCAATACCAGTTCGTCTCTTACAAGTTTTCATGCCACCATTGATCCATAATAATTTTTTATTCCCATCAAGATGAACAATTTGAGATCCACATACCTTGTATTTCTCAGGATTTTTTGAATCTTGTTCTAACTTCCCTACACCTGCAGCCCAATTAGATTCCACACTAAAATTATGTCCCATATAGAAACTCCCCAACAAAAAATATTCTTTATCACCCCAAGAGCAAGCGTTGGCTGCATTTGAAAATTCAAAAAAATATCCTGCCAAAAGGTTCATTAATCTTTTTCTTTTGTTGAATACAATGACACCACTTTCAATAATATGACGAGAATTAGAATGAGCAAAAGATTGGTATGTATTTTCTTCAGGTGTCAAATCATTTACAGGAATATCTTTATGTTCTTTCGACCACCTTTTACCAAATTTCACTCTGTCTCCGAGCAATTCTACCTCTTCCAATGATGGATCGAATAATGGCATGGAAGATGCACATTTCTCAGACAGTGATTCATGTAAATGCCTATCTCTAAATAAAAATAACCCTGTATCTTTATAGCTTTGCATGTCAAAAAATTCTTGTGGTGGGATAAAAGGTACGACGTCAACGTCAAGGAACAAATTATTTTCAAAAGTACTAAATAAAACTGCCAAATATTTATTATCAAATCTTTTCACATAATGATCCGTCCAATGTTGATTTAATAATTTCGTAGAATCCACTAAATATATTTTAGTTCCTGTCTTCAAAGCCACAGTCTGCATTATTTCGAAGTACTCATCACTCATATCTGCCGAAGATACAACCACTTGTATTGGTAACGTGTTATCTACTTTATTCAATAGAGTGGTTAATTTTAACAATAGGAAATCTTCATACACAGGCAAAGTAGTAAGTATTCCAGATTTATTAGATTTTTTGGCCCATTGGTTCCAGAAATTTAAATTGAAGTCTGTAATGTTGTCTACTTCAGGAGGCGGTATTAAAGATTCTTCCACAGGTTTACCTAGGGATAGATCATAAACATCTGGCCACAGTAACTGCTTCTCACTCCAAGCAATAAATGGAAACAACCGAGAATTGTAATCTAACCCAGTAATATTTCTTTCCAAAAGTAATGGATGACCAAACACTTCATTTATTGTTAAATCACCTTCCATGAAACAATAGTCATATACTCTTAATCTTTCTAAAGTCAATTCGAAATTAGATCTGGACACTCGTACATTATGTACAGGTTCATAGTTCGCACTTGTATTCCAATGAGGGGTACTTTCATACATGGTGGAAATTATGCTGGCACATTGTTCCACTTTAGATATGTTCTTCCATTGTTCCAACACTAGGCCTTCACTGGTGCTCAATTCACTACTGTCATCGTTAAAAGATTTATGTAATTTTCCTTCTAGGATATTCTTAAATGGTGACAGTGAGTTAGCGTGTCTAAATAAATTTGACTTGACATACTGCTCCACATCTGATGACCCAGGGACAATAAAAATCTTATCCAATTGTATGAACTGTGATACGAAGAACCCTGTTAACAAGATGCAAAATATCGTTCCAACAAATATTTTCCTCGCCAATATGGGAATCCTAAACCTTTTACAATAAGCCAACACGATTCTCATTGGTTCGACCATCTTACAATGGTTTTTTTGGTAAGTGAGAGCTCAAACAAGTGCATTCTCTTAATTTTATCGTTTATAAATTGATCTCATATCGTTTGTTTCCTGTAATTAAATTCAGTTATCAAAAAAGTTTTGGAAAAGTGGGGTAAAATCCGCGGAACAACTTTTCTCATTGGTTACTGTGTATTTGACTTCCGCGATAAGTGAACAAGTTCTTTGATGCATTTAACCATATATGGTAACTAACAATATTGTGTTGAGTGACCACTGAGATATATTAATAAGCAATGTAAATCCTACAGAATGTTATTGAACATTAAATAAAACATTATAAATATATTAAAGGAAACCCACATTTACATATACTAAAAATATACTATCATCCGTACCTTCAAAAGAATATGTAATAGATATCAAGAGAAAGAGCCACATAATGGAGTATTATCCTTTCTTCTTATATTTTTTTATTTCTTTGTTCTTTCAAAGTTTGAAATTTCTGTCATATTACTTCCTAAAGTGGTAACTCCTCCGCAATTTGAGTTACAGAATAGAACTATGTTTCTTTTTTCTTTTACAAGAAAACAATAGAAACCTCTAACAACGTAGGGGTATCAACCAGTGTTTACATCTTTGTGAAATGTTCTCTCACGCGGATACTAAAGTCTGTGCAATTATCAGATAAAATTGAAATAGAATTTTTTGAACCAACATAGAAAAGCCATTGTCATCCTTTCACTAGATCATCAAATATGATTTCTGAATTAAAAATCTATTCTAAAAACATATATTACTTATTCTCAAATACATATATTTACTTGAATTCTTTGTCGTAATCCACGAGAGTAAATCTGTAACGGACATCGCCTTTATCCATTCTTTCAAAGGCCTCATGTACACCCTCTTCGCTAATTGGGATAGTTTCCACCCAGATTTTCAAATTCTTCTTTGCAACAAGATTCAATAATTGTTTGATCTCTTCCGGTGACCCTAAACCACTATTACCGATTGTGATACCGACCAGGCCAAACCCTTCAAATACCAATTTTTCTCCTCTTGGTGGTACACAAATTGAAATAATCTTAGAGTTCACTCTCATGACTCTGATGTATTTGTCAAATTCAATATCAGTCAAAGAGCTAGCACAAACGACAACAAGATCTAGAGTGTTATAATATTTCTCTTGCCAATCTTTATCCTCAGCGGTAGCAATATAATGATCAGCACCCAACTTTAATGCATCTTCTTTCTTATTATGTCTACGAGAGAAGGCATAAACTTCAGCACCCATGGCTTTGGCTAGAATAACACCCATGTGTCCGATACCACCAATACCGACAATACCAACTTTTTTACCTGGTCCACAGCCATTTCTTAACAATGGTGAAAACACAGTAATACCACCACATAATAATGGTGCTGCTAAATGAGATGGAATTTCATCTGGGATTGGAATCACAAAATGTTCGTGTACTCTCACATGAGATGCATAACCACCTTGTGAAATGTAACCATCCTCATAAGGTTGAGAATAAGTAGTGACAAATTTATCACAGTAAGGTTCGTTACCTTCTTTACAACGAGGGCATTCTAAACAGGAGAAAACTTGAGCACCCACACCAACACGATCACCAATTTTCAAACCAGAATCTGATTTGTCACCTAATTTGACAATACGACCAATAATTTCATGACCCACCACTTGATTGGGTGGAACTTCACCCCAATGAGACGCAGCACAATGGATATCTGAACCACAAACACCACAACATTCAATTTTGATATCTACGTCATGATCATAGAATTTTTTGGGGGCGTAAGTGATCTTCTTGGGATGTTTCCAATCTTTACCGTCAGTAACAGCAATACCTTGGAATTTTTCTGGATATAAAGAAATTGTCATTGTCAATTGGCTTCTTAGAAGAATGTCGGTTCATAATTGGAATGTGTATTCATTACCATTCTTATATATGCAAAGTGGTGGTCAGGAGACGATTAAATTATTTTCCACCTCCTTTATTGTCACGCCACAAGTAAACTAAAATTTCAACCCCGACCAATTGAATGAGTGTCGATATTAATTGAGCTTCCCTAAAAGCCATTGAAACGGTCTTAACATCTTGCCCAAATGTCCTGAATACTCAATATGGATGTTATAATACCCAATAGTGAGATTTCTGCCGGCCAGTTTTGGAAATAATGTAAAAGATTCAAGACTACAGGCACATCTAACAAACTGATAAAGATCTTTCTCAACGTGGTGGATCGTTCTCTCTTGTATATTATCTTTGTTTTCTTGTCATCAATCTCATCCTTATCTTTTGTTTTATCATCATCGTTTGTTTGTTTCGATAATTGTTGTAAATTGAAAAGTTTTTTCAAATCAATTATTATTCCTAATAACAATGACAATAACCAACATTGATTAGTCCATCGTGGGATTGTTTTCGTTATCAATGTTCCCTGTTGTAGAAGATTCAGCAGACGAAATAAATTAATTTGATCAAACGTTAACCATAATGATAAAAATAAATATCTAATTAACCCCAGGTAAACGATAACCATATCATTATTCTGTTTAAAACGAGTGTACCACATCTCAATTAGAATTTGTATAAAGTAAAGCTGTTTAAAAAATCTTAAACATTTGAACACTATAATGAATTGCAATTGTAATTGTTTGGCCAAAGGATTTTTAGTCAGTGTGTAAGTTAACTTACAAGAATATTGGAATAATCTAGTCAATTTCTCTCTACCATTTTTCTTCTCTAAAAAATTGACCAATTTCCTAAATGGTGAGTAACCAACAGTACTCATTTATTATTGTTCTGTTCTCAAACTGTTATTGTAGGTTTAATATTTTCCAAAAATAAGTACATTTGTTACATAAAAATACATGATATATAAGAAAATGAATAAGAATAATAATAACTAATAAAATTCATTATCTTTTTCCACTATTAGATCTCTTGCATATTGGGATCCACCTTTAGTATCCTTAGCCTCTGCAGAATCCTCTTCCACATCACCTAAATCTTCTTTGTCTCTTGGTACATCATTCAATTGTACACTTGGTGCATATCTAGTATTCTCTAAATTGGCAAAAATATCAGTCAATATGTGATCCAGATATTCAGGTGTGTTGACATTAAACATATTAGATGGTCTCACGTCTAACGTATAATCTGGTCCATAATATTCATAATAATCGTTATAAGGTAATTCGTGATCTAACACTACGTTATTTAATAACCCAGTTTCAAAACACCATGTTCTAGCAACATTTCTCATTGTATAACCACCACCACCAACTACCATCATTGGAATATTAAAAGATTTCACATAATTGACACAATTGGCATGACCTTGCATAGACAAATTAAAGCAACCTAAACGATCACCAGATAATGAATCACCACCACATTGTAACACTACAGCGGATGGTTGATACCATTCCATTATTTTACCAATAACTGGTTCGAAAACTGATTTATAAGTGGCATCATCAATACCATCTCTCAAGGGAACATTAACTGAATAATTTTTCCCCTTACCGACACCAATGTCTCTCAATTCACCAGTACCAGGGAAAAATTCACCATATTTGTGGAATGAACAGGTCATGACTCTATCCGTGGTGTAAAATGCCTCCTCAACACCGTCACCGTGATGTACATCAATATCAATGTACAAAACTCTTGGATGATATCTTAACAATTCAATAATACCCAAGACAATATCATTCAAATAACAAAACCCTGAAGCTTCAGATTTTTTAGCATGATGTAACCCACCAGCATAATTAATAGCAATATCACACTTACCTCTATTTAAACGGGCAGCACTCTCCATAGAACCACCACCAGATATACTACAATATTCATAAAGGCCATCAAATACGGGACAATCATCCCCCACGTTAAATTTAACACTTTCCTTCTTAAACATTTCTAAATTATCTGGAGTCACACGAGATAAGAAATCAATATATTCATCAGTATGGAATTGACACATTTCTTGTTTGGTGGCAGGTTTAGCTCTGTATATTTCCATCTTCTTGTACAGACCATAATTCATAATCAACGAATGGGCCATTCTTATTCTATGTGGTTTCATTGGGTGGCCAGCACCGTAAGCATAATTACCTACGTCTGCATCATAGAAGTATGCCACTCTTTTCTTATCGTTAGGCTTTACCGTGATTGGGTCAAATGGTTTCACTTCATATACCATTGCAATATATACTTATACTTTGATCTGTTTTAACACTGTTTACTCTTATTTAATAGTGGCCTTTAAAAAGTTTAAGTTGTTTTTCCAATATTTTTTCATTAATAATTTTTCAAGAGAGACTTTCAATATTTTCAATAAAGAATAAACTGATAGTAGTGATATTACCACAAGATAGGTGAAATATAGTATAGTACAACATGTCCACGCTCGTGATTCCAGGTGATAAATTGAACATAAATCCAGAACAACCTGTTTCTTGTGGACCAGGTGTTTATTGTGATCCGAAGACACAAGAATTGAAACCTGTCAATGCCGGGTTGGAAGTGATTTCTCAGACAAAGAGGGGTCAAGTGGTCTACGTGGATTACAATTCTAAAAGATATGTTCCTGCAGTGGGGGACCTGGTTATTGGTACCATTACCGGTGCTTTTTCAGATAGTTATAGAGTGTCATTAACAAATTTTTCTGCTGGTGTATCGCTTTCATATATGGCTTTCCCCAATGCATCTAAGAAGAATAGACCCACTTTGAAGATAGGTGATTTGGTATATGCTCGTGTTTCCAATGCTGAAAAGGAATTAGAAGCAGAGATTGAGTGTCTTGACTCCACTACAGGTCAAGATTCAGGGTTCGGTCTGCTAGAAGCAGGTATGATTATAGATGTACCTCTAGCGTTTTGTCGCCACCTTCTATTTGATAACGAATTTCCATTATTACGTATAATGGCTACATATTGTAAATTTGAAATTGCCATTGGTGTTAATGGTAAGATATGGATTAAGGCAAATGATGTGATAAATACATTAGCTTGTTACAGATCTATATTAAACTGTTCACAAGAGAAAACTACAGAATATAAGCAAATTATTAAGAATAACTTTAAGATATTGGCCAACACTGTAGAAGAAGAAGAATAGATACTTGAATATATAAATGTACATTAAACTAATCCACCTATATAATATAAGCTCATCGCATTTAAAGTTTTTCAATGAAAAAAATTTTTCCAGTAAGAGCCATTGAAGAGGAACAGTAAATCATTAAGGAAACAATGTCTAACCCTTTGATTAACCCAGTTTATTTGTCCAAGAAACGTGAAAGAAAGCAGAAATATGCTGATTTGGCTATTCAAGGTACCAATAACTCGTCAATTGCTTCCAAAAGATCTGCTGAATCTATTTATCTATCTCAAATGGATAATGTAAACAGACACATTCATACAAATGATTTCAAAGAATATTATAAGTTCTTTGTTCCTAAATTGACTAATAGATCACCATCTATGAATAGAGGTTACTGGTTAAGACTACATGCCATTAGATCAAGATTGGATTCTTTATTGGATCAAATTGATGGTGAAATTTTAATTATTAATTTAGGTTGTGGGTTTGATCCATTACCATTCCAGTTATTAGATAAACATAATTCCAGTAGTGGACCATATTTACAAAGATTCAAATTTTTGGATATCGATTATTCAGAATTAATGATTAATAAAAATCAAATTATTAATCGTAGTGAAGAATTGTCTGCCATTGTCGGTGAAGACACTTCACCCAGTGATTTGAAAGACCATTACACTTCAGAGAAATATTTTGCTAGACCTTGTGATTTAAATGATTATAATGCATATGCCAATCTGTTAGAGAATGAAAATATACCTGCGTTACGTGATAGAAATGTCACCAAGATTTTTATTGCTGAAGTGTCGTTGGCTTATATGAAACCAGCATTGGGTAACAGTATTATCTCCATTTCATCTCACCATGTTAATTCACATTTTATCACTTTAGAACAATTGACTCCACAAGGTTCATTTGAACCTTTCTCCAAGCAAATGTTAAAACATTTCAAGAAGAATGATTCACCATTATTATCTGTGGGGACTTACCAAACTGTTGAATCACAAATTGAAAGATTTACCCATTATGGTTATCGTAATATTAATGCAGGGGATATATTACAACTGTGGAACACTGTCCCATTGGAAACAAGAATTAAAGTGGAATCTATTCAACCGTTCGATGAATTGGAAGAATTCCATATGTTTGGTCATTCATACATTATAGTACATGCTACAAACAATATGAATTTTAAATTTGAATCACCATATAAATTTGAAGATACAAATACGTTAACAGGTGTGACTGTAGATAAAACATATAAAGACGCTATTATTGAACCACTTTCTGTGGATCTTAAAAGATCATTTGGTAGTGCTATAACTACAGAACATGATACGATATTATACCATGGTGGGTCGAATCCATACAGATTAGATGAAATATTAGAATTTAATGCGGATAATGCCACTTTAACCAGCAAAGATAAATTGACTACAATGCCTCCTGCTAGAACATGTCATACCATGACTAAGTTGGGTGGTGATGATGCCATTATAATTGGTGGTAGAAATGCTCCTCATCGTCCATACGATGATACTTGGTTATATAAAGCAAACACAAATTCATGGACTTCCGTAGCAAATTTACCAGAGAAAAGATACAGACATTGTTCAGTTGCCATTAATGATAATAAAGTGTTGGTGTATGGTGGTTCTTCTGAGGGCTACAAGAGTATCCCTACATTTTTAGTTTATGACGTGAGCAAAGACAGTTATGAGGAATTACCATCTAATGATATTAAAGATTGTCTAATGGGATCTGCTATGGATTACAATAGCAATGACAGTAAAATAGTGATTATTGGTGGGTGTGATAAATCCACTGGTAGAATTTCAAATTCTCTGTACGTAGCTACTTACACAGAAAATAACGAGATTCAACTGGTTAAAGAGTTTACCAACCCATTGTTTCAAAGATACGGTTGTAAGGCGAAATTCATTAGCGATTCTAAAGTAGTTATTGTCGGTGGTACATCATCAGGTGGGATGTTTAATGATCGTACCACTATTATAGTGGTCGATATTAGTACAGGTGAAATTGAGTCTATCCCAATACCAAAAGCTATTTGGGAAGATCATTTATTGATGTTTGTCGGGTTTGAATTACAAAAAATTGCCTCTAAGAACGAATTAATCATATTGGCAGGTGGTGCTACATGTTATGCTTTTGGATCTGTCACTAATGAAACTCTACGTATCAAATTATAATTAAAACTATGTAATAAACTCATTAATTCATTTAAATTATATGAAATTCTTATTTCGCGTTAATTTGAAATTTTAAGAAATAAAATAATTTGAACAATCTTAAAAGAACTTTCAACTACTAATTTTTGTATATTAACTTTATCATAAACATACCTGTTAGATAGACTCAAACAACGATCATGGTCAATTTTGATTTAAGTCAAGTTGGGGCCACTTTCCGTAGGAAAGACAAAGAACAATATATAGCTCCAGCAGCAGAAGATGATGTGGATGCTTCTGAATTTGAAGATGATGAAGTACTACCTACAAAGACCAAGAACAGAAGACCAAGAGAGGATAACTTTACTCAACAACGTATTGCCTCTATTAATCCTGTGTTGACTCCCAAGACTGTTTTACCCCTATATTTGATTATAGCTGCTGTATTTGTTATTGTAGGTGGTTGTCTATTAGCTATCTCTTCTAGAACAGATCAATTTACCATATATTATCAAGATTGTATGACAGCAGCCCCCAAGGGTAATGATTTTGCTGATATGCCTTCTTCACATTATAAATTTGAATTCCATCAAAATAAAACATTTGATGTGGCTCCTCAATGGAGATATGTGGATGATGAAAATGACGATTCAGAGGAGAAAGGTACTTGTCAAATTAGATTTACTACCCCTAAGGATATCAAGAATACAGTTTACATTAATTATATGTTAGAAAAATTTGCTGCTAATCATAGACGTTATGTTCTTTCATTTAGTGAGGAACAAATTGTGGGTGACAGAGCTGATTATTCTACTATTCATGACAAAGCAGGTATCAATTGTAAACCATTGGCCCGTGCCAGTAACAATAAATTATATTACCCATGTGGTCTTATTGCCAATGCTATGTTTAATGACACTTTCCCAATGGAATTAATTAATGTTACTGATACGAGTAAGAATTTCCCCTTGACCAACAAGGGTATCAATTGGAAATCTGATAAGGACAGATTCAAGAAGACTAAATACAATTACACTGAAATCACACCACCACCATATTGGTTGAAACAATTCCCTGATGGTTATAACGCTACCAATGTTCCCGATATTCACGAATGGGAAGAATTCCAAAATTGGATGAGACCTGCTGCATTCGATAAGAACACTAAATTGATTCGTCGTAATGAGAATGATACTTTACCAGCTGGTGAATATCAAATTAATATTGGATTACATTGGCCCGTGACTCAATTCAACGGTAAGAAAGGTATATACGTGACTCACGGTTCTAGTATCGGTGGCAAGAACACTTTCTTGGGTGTAGTGTATTTAATTGGTGGTTGTATCTGTGTGGCCATGGCACTTCTGTTGTGTATAGTGTGGATGATCAGTGGTAGAAAAGTTGCTGACCCTAACAGTTTGTCCTGGAACCAACGTAATTGAAACACCCCCTCTCTTTCTATCTACTTCTATGTAAAATATATATACCAAATGAACAACTTCACTAGTTTAAACTGTTGATGGCACCTCCATTTAGTGACACCCACTATAAAACGACACCTCGCTAAGTGACTCACTTAACGATCATAAAAAAACTGAGAAAAAATATTTAAACGGAAAATTTTCAGACGTCGTTTTTATATCTCTTAAGTGCAAGCAACTGCGAAGACACCAATATACCAAAACTCGAATGTTTAAGAGATCATTTTCACAATCTGCTGCTTTCAAGAAGGCCATCAGCAAGAACATCTTGAACGATGCTCAATTCCAAGTGACCACCTACGCCAGACCTAACGATCTGTGCATCACTAGAGGTGCCAATGCTAAACTGTATGACGATATCAACGGTAAAGAGTTTATTGATTTCACTGCCGGTATTGCTGTCACCGCATTGGGTCATTCCAACCCAAAGGTGTCTGAAATATTAGCTGACCAATCTAAAGTGTTGATTCATTCTTCCAATTTGTATTACACTCCAGAATCATTAACACTAAGTGAAAAAATTGTTAATGTCACTAAGAAATTTGGTGGTCAACATGATGCTTCTAAAGTGTTCTTATGTAATTCAGGTACTGAAGCCAACGAAGCTGCTTTGAAATTCGCTAAGAAACATGGTATCACTAAGAATCCAAAGAAGCAAGGTTTAATTGCCTTCCAAAATTCTTTCCATGGTCGTACCATGGGTGCTCTATCAGTTACATCCAATCCAAAATATAGAACTCCATTTGGTGATTTGATTCCAAATGTCACTTTCTTAAACTTGAACGATCAATTGACTAAATTACAAGATTATATTGCTGCTAAAGCTGATGAACTTGCTGGGTTAATCGTTGAACCAATTCAAGGTGAAGGTGGTATTTTCCCCGTGCCCTTGGAAACATTAGCTGGTTTGAAACAAATTTGTCAAGCCAACGATGTCATTGTCATTCATGATGAAATTCAATGTGGGTTAGGTCGTTCTGGTAAATTATGGGCTCATGCTTATTTACCAAAGGAGGCTCACCCAGATATTTTCACCACTGCTAAGGCTCTTGGTAATGGGTTCCCCATTGCTGCCACTGTGGTCAATGAAAAAGTTAATCAAGCTTTACAAGTCGGTGACCACGGTACCACTTATGGTGGTAACCCATTAGGTTGTGCTGTCAGTAATTATGTTGTGGATGTCATTGGTAATGAACAATTCTTAACTGAAGTGAATAGAAAGGGTGAAATGTTAACTAACCGTTTAAAGAATTTACAAGCCAAGTTTCCTGATGCCATTAAACAAGTTAGAGGTAAGGGTTTAATTATTGGTGTTGAATTTGCTGAATCTCCATCTGCATTGGTCGCTAAGGCAAGAGAATTAGGGTTATTAGTAATCACTGCTGGTAAGACTACCGTCAGATTTGTTCCAGCTTTAACCATTGAAGATGAAAACATTGAACAAGGTTTAAACATTTTTGAAAAAGCTGTTGAATCAATTTACGCATAAATAAATGTATATGATAGATTTTAAATTCTGTATAATAAACTTTTTAAAAACAATAATGGAAATTTAATATTTTATTCAGTAAATAAAGAGAAGATGTAATTGATATAGATATATATATATAAAGATAATCAAAAAATTCTTCTATTCATTTTTGTTTGTATCATTTACAAATTTATCTTACAATATGATGGAAGGTTGAGCATGTCTGTCATTGGCAGTAGAATGTGGGTAAAATTCAAGTAACCCATCTTCTTCTATCTTTAAGACTTGCTTAAATTTAGAACCAATCTTAGTTAATGGTTCTTTACTTTCAGATTTAGTCCATAAGGCAAATTTATTACCACCTTTTCTAATACTTAACACTACACCATTAATTTGAGAATCTTCTTCATCAATAGTTTCACCAATAACGGCTAATAAAGTTCTTAACCATAATTCATCAATATCGGAACCTTTACCTTTAATTTGGAAAGACCATTTACCACCTTTAGCATTAGTTTCATCTTCCCATTCTGGTCTAATATCATTACGGAAAACATGGTAATCAGATTTCATTGGTAAATCGTGTGGTTCTGGAATATTTTGGAAAATGGCCCAAAATTCTTCCACAGATTCAAAAGTAGTCACTGGACGTAACAAATCGGACCAGGACTCACTCTTATCCACAGCTGGCTTAGTGTACCATAAAGTCCATTTAGTGTTTAAAGGATGCTTCACTTCAAAATTAACATTGTCAGTTAAGACAGTCTTTGGAGTGGAGTCGTCAGCATTGACTGAAACGGTCTCTAACTTTTGGGCAACTTCTTCAACGGACATCGGATGTGGGGGTTCAGTTAAATTGGTCTTCTTGAGTAAACTGTCTCATCAATAATACATACACATACAAATTGGGCATTCAAAATTTTTCATTATCGTCGAAACGCAATATTTTGCAAAAAAGAGTGATCATTTGGCACGGCGCTTCCAAAGTTGCAAGAGCACCGTCGCGAGTGATCACAAGGTTCTAAGTTCCTATTAAGATGACTTCCAATTGGCAATCCAGTGAAGAAAGGGGGCCGATAGCAATTGTTGGGGTATGTTCTTTGTCGGTGGGTTGGCTGCTACGACGTCTGCCTCGTTGGGTGCGCTTTATTTCTGTCAAAACAAGCTGTTGTACCCGTCGTGGGCTCAAGGTGCAAGAGATCACATTGAAACCCCTGCCTCTAGGGATCTACCGTATAAACATGTCCTGTTGACTACGGAGGATGGTATGCAATTGGAGGCTTACGATATAAGGAATAACAACGAGGATTCTGTGTCCACATGTCTGATATTGTGTCCCAATGCGGGCAATATAGGGTATTTTGTGTCTATCATGGAACAATTTTATAGAGATTTAAATATGAGTGTGTTCATATTCTCTTATAGAGGTTACGGTAAATCTACTGGTTCCCCCACGGAGGAAGGTTTGAAATTGGATGCAGATTGTGCAATGGATTATTTGTCAAATGATTCATTCCATAAGGATAAAAATTTAGTCCTCTATGGTCGTTCATTAGGTGGTGCAGTGGCAATTTATTTAGCATCCAAATTTCCTGATTTATGTGCTGCTGTCATATTGGAGAACACTTTTTTAAATATTCGAAAGACTATACCATATTTCTTACCGTATCTTAAATTTTTAGCTAATTTTTGTCATGATATTTGGAATTCAGAGCAAGAAATTAAACATTGTAATAATACCACACCGTTTTTGTTTTTAAGTGGGTTAAAAGATCAAATTGTACCACCTGAACATATGAAAATTTTGATGGAAATTTGTCCAAGTCATGATAAAGAATTTTTTGAGTTTCCCACGGGGTTCCATAATGATACAATTCTTCGTGAAGGGTATTGGGATATCATTAAAGAATTTTTACAAGAAAGACAACTAATTAATATTCAATAATGTATAATTAATCAATTTATTATATTTAATTCAAAAAAAGACTAATTGCATAGTTACTATTTTTAAAAATTTGTATAAAATATAAAATCATCTATAAATTCAATTCAATATTACAACCACCAGGACATGTAGTCATATTTTCATCCAAGAACCATTCTTGAAGACATTCAAAATGACCTTCATGACCACATGACAATATCCCCACTGTTAATTTCTTCATAGGTTTCTCACAAAATACACATAATGTATTATTTTTCTTACATGAATCACAATACCAATAACCAAATTTTTGCATTGGGTCCGTTTCATATTTATCATTTAATTTCTCCTTGGTAAATTTCTCTTTAGATACTTCATTCACAATTAATTCATTACAACGATCACAATACAATTGAATAAATGATTGACCCGTTTCATTACCTAAGATATCTTCCCAAACACAATCTTTCAATAAAGCTGTAGCAATTTCAAAAGTTTCAAAACGATGTAATATACATAAGAAATCAGCTAAACTGTTCTTAACCACATCAATAGTAGTAATCTCATAAGTTTTTTGAAATAGAAGAAGAACATTCATAGCAAGTACTATATTACCAGTTTCCACGGCTCCCTTGTATATCTGTTTCAATAATTTTTTAGTGTTCCATGGTGGTGGATCACAAACAACTTTTTTGGTACTAGACATGGGTAATTTCAAACTTTCAAAATCTGACATAATATCGTTATCAATTAACACTTTTTCAAACGATGCATCATCCAACATTCTGGGTGATCCAGCTTGTGAAAGCATCTTTCTGAAAAATGGAGTACGTGTGGCATTAGGAGTAAAACTTTGTAAAGAAGACACTTTACTTCTGGGACTACTTTGAATAGTTGAAGGTGATCCTTCAGCTCCAACGAAGAAATCTTCTCTCATAAATCTCCCAGGGGAATGATTTTCCGACATAAATGTATCAATAAAGGATGGTCTTTCAAGTCTTTTTCTTAAAATTGGTATTCCTTGTGCAGGATTACTGGATAAATCGTTCTGCTGTTCTTCTAAACTATCTTCATTTTGAAGTTCACTTATAATATTCTCTTCATCTCCTTCATCAATTACACTCACATCGAGGTGATCTTCCTGCTTGTTCTGGTTTCGTATATCTTTTAATGCCTTTAAAGTACTACTAGTTGTCGCTCCTTCTGATCTTCTTGCATGAGATTCACTCTCTGTAAATTGTTGCTTTAAAGCGGACACGTGTTTCACATCATCAGTAGTCATGTCAGATCCTCTAGGAAGAGTTAAAAGTGGTTGAGGATGTTCTTCAATAAATGAAGAATCTTGATCACTAGTAGCAAGTCTACTACTGAAATCTGAGTGCATTGACGTTTTCCTTAAATATGGTTGAACTGAGGCACTTTCAGAAGATTGAAACGAATCTTCTCTAACTCGAGCTGAAGTTTCTTCATTAGAAGTAAGTGTAGATGATAATCCATCCATGGTTTTCAAATCCCAAAGTAAAGAATCTCTAATCAATATCCATGTCTTAAAATTCTTCAAGTCTTCAATAGTAGAATATACAGAAGCATTATGGTCTGCTACAGATACTAATTCAAATAACAATTTCATATGTTGTTTCCAATCAATTTGTGGTTTTTGTAAAGCTTCAGATAATTTACTCGTATCTTTTTCTGATGTGGTTGTTTTCGATTGAGATAGTTTACTTAATCTTTTCTCACTATTAGTCTCTTCCTGGTTCCTCAAATTAAATGTAATATTTTCACCTTCCAAATGTTCACTACGTTCAGTAATTTTAGAAGATACTGCAGTATTCGCATCTGAAGTCTTAGATTCTGTATCAGTTTTTTTGCTTATCAAATTCGTCCAAGTGGAATCTTCAGAGAATCCAAATTTTTTCATTAAATCTCTTTGTTCTTGTTCATCTCTCTCTGTAACACTATTAGAATGTTCCCTATTATTTGGTTCAACCTCTTTCCTTTCATTTTCCAGTGAAAATTCTAATTCTCGAACTAAATATTTAAAGACGCCAACAGGTGATTCTTTTAACGCTAAAGATATTGGTGATGGAACTTTCTGATAACCGTGTTTCGAAATTTGTGAAATTCTCATATCATTTAAAACATATGGTAAATCAAATGTGACAATTGTAGGTGATTGGATTCCATATTCATCTTCAACACGGGACATCATGGATGAGATTGAAGTTGTGGATGCAGTGTTATACGAAGATCCCGATATTAGACTCTTTGAACTTGATGAAGGTCCCAAATTAGGTTTCTTTGGTTTTTCATTGGAAGCATTAGAGATTGCAGTGTGACTCATAGCAACTTTCATTCCTCCCAACAAACCCAATGAAGATGCATTTGACATATTTGCCGACAAAGGTTGCGTGTTTGTCCCATCTTTGATATTATCCTGTAAATTCAAAGAATCTTCATGTGTTTCATAGGAGCCTGCGCTTTGATTTACAAATGTGAACCCATCACCATCTATATCTCTCCAAGTGGTAACCACTTTAGATAAATTATCCAAAACGGTGGGTTCTTTGGTAATATCCCAACCATTTATAAAATTAGCTTTATCAATGTTAATGATAAAACTTTTATCCCACCATACTAAACCTAAAGAAGGTGCAGATGTTTCCAGGACATGTTTAGGAATATATTTTCTAGCCAATGAATAAATAGAAACTTGTGCTCCTTCACCCATGGAAGATATAGCAAGTAATGAATTATTAACGTTGTTATCAAATGCTGGTCTAAATTTCAATTTTGTAATGGGTGAACCAATATTAATCGTGTTTACAGGGAAAGATGTGACAGAATTAGTCGTATTATTACCCAGATGCGTGGAAGGTGGGCCTTGATTATTCAAAGGTGTGGTTGTACCAATTTGATCATTACCATTATTATTATTATTATTATTATTATTATTTTCATTACCTACATTCCACAAGAAACATTTACCATCTCTCCCACCTGTGGCAATATAATCTTTATTTGGATGCCAATTCAAACATAACCCAGGTCCTGTGTGTGCATTGATTTTCCTCTCTGGTTGATTAGGTTGACGCAAATCAAAATTCAATAAGACACCAGAATCATGAATGGATGCAAATTTAACACCCGAATGACTTCTACCATCAGGTCCATTCCTATCTAAATTGGCAAAATTGTAACCGGGCATCCATTTAATGTCTCTAATGGAATCGTATGATGTGTTTATACTGATATCACAATTACTGGAACGGGTTTTACTATTGGAACGAACATCCCAAATTTTCACACAACCGTCTTGACCACCACTTATAATTAAATTTGTTTGTACCATATTGAAATCGAAACTGTTTACGGATCTTTTATGTTCTGACATGGAACTGACCACCGCTGATTCATAGTTTTGAGATTTGTTAAGATCAAACAATGAGATTGTAGTGGAGTTTGTACACATAGCCACATAATTCATATAATTATGGAACCCTGTCTTTATATCAGCAATCGTGGACAATTTCACTTGTCTACCTCTTTTCGGGAGAAATGAAGTAGTCTTATTCCCATTATTATTCAATTGGAATAAATCAAAAGAACATTTCAATTGTTTTGTCTCTGGTGAGAATTCATAATAACCTAAATGTGATGTACCAGCACAAACTAAAGCATTTGCTGAGGTACTGTGAATAGCATCAATACTGGCCAACTCTTTGGTAGATTTAAAAGTATAATATAAACCAGATGATTTAGCAGCCATGGTGACTCTTTTCTTAAATTCATGTCTCTTGTTTATCGTAGAGTATTCTTCAAATCCATTGTTATAGTCATTGATGGAAGGTGTTCTTATAGAACCGTCATGGATTAAATAACTGCTCGAATGGGACTGTTTGGAGTTTAATTTAGGTCTCCCATTGGCGTCCAGCGAAGAAGATAGCGGATTTGTATTACCATGGTGAATTCTGAACGAGGATCTCCCGAGCGACGATGGAATACTGCCACTGTCCGGTCTATTACTCATACTGGCGTGTCTACCTTTGCTTGGCACTGAACTGGGTGTCATTTTGTCGTGTCAAGTGGTGCTTCTCCTTATGGTAAGTGATTCTTTATGTAATAAAAGGTTTAATCATCATTAATCCGCTTGATATACACTTCTATAAATCCGTGCACCGCATACTATATGTGTCATTTGCCTGGTAAACCAACTAAATCACAGTATAAATTATTTAAGACTATTTAAAAGTTAACTAGGATCATACTGCACCACAATATTCACTCACTCTTCGACTTACAATGTTGTTGAACCTAATGTATTATGTCACTGAAGAGATCCGAGATTCAATTTAAGATGATTTTCACTGAAAAAAAAGATTATAATCAATTTTAGCTCATCGATAACTTGAAAAGCAGCATAAGTCGTCTGCTACAAGGTCAATCTGGTATTGAACAACAACAAGAAGTTATGAATGGTGAACGGTATGATAAGAGCATTGCATTGGAGAATTTGTTGGAAGACGGTAGCCCCGTTATTGACCATGATAGTGCAGAAAGAGATAATGACAACGAGTTAATAAGGGATGTGGATTGGAAGGGACAGATAGTGAAAGTGTTCCCACTAGATTATCAAAGGGTACCGCTTGTTAAATATCAAGTGGTAGCTTGTCTGCTAATGTTTTCCGTTTTTGGATTCAATGATCAATCTACTGGTGCTCTGTTACCCACATTGGTTGAATATTACAACGTCTCTAAAGTAACAGTGTCCAATATATTCCTTGTACAATTACTTGGATACACCATTGCATCGTTGTTGAATGAAAAGATACATCATTACGTGGGAATGAAAGGTAGTATGTACATTGCAGCTGGCCTTTGTATAGTTTTCTTCACTATTTTATCAATGAAGCCCAACCAATTCTTCTTGTATGTGCTATGTACATTACCATTGGGATTAGGTATTGGTATATTGGATGCCTCAGGGAATGTACTAATCGGTAATCTAACTGTACATAAGAATGAATTAATGGGGATTATGCATGCCACATACGGCGCTGCGGCAATGTTAACACCACCAATTGTGTCACATTTTGCAAAATGGGGTCAATGGTCATTGTTTTTCTTGATACCTTTGTCCATTTCATTATTAGCTCTTATATTCATTATGCCATCTTTCAAATATGAAAATGCAGCTAAATATGATTATACTTGCAACATTGAAGACCATAACAATAGCGATGATATTAATGGAATACAAGAAAAGGAATCATTCTTCCAATTATTATCGAAACCTGCTATTCTCATATATGCCAGTTTTTTGTTCATGTATTTAGGTGCAGAGATTACCACAGGTGCTTGGTTATTTTCATATCTTTTAGAGACTAAATTAGATGACAAGATTAAAATGTCATATATTACATCATCATTTTGGATTGGTCTTACCGTGGGCAGATTAGCCCTTGGGTTTGTCACTAAGCGTGCATTTAAGAATGAATACAGGGCTAGTAGAGTGTACAGTTTAATTACTTGGGCGTTTTACACTTTATTTGTATTGATTGGGTTTGTCAATAGTGGTTCCACTTTTTATTTAATATTATTCTTCTTCATTGTTTTCGCATGTGGATTCTTTATTGGACCATTATTCCCCTCAGCAAGTATTGTCGCCATACAAGTGTTACCTGCTAAATTACATATAAGTGGTATCGGGATTGCTGTTGCTGTCGGTGGATGTGGTGGGGCAGCATTGCCTTATTTGGCAGGTGTTTTAATCCATCTCTTGGGTATCAAATGGTTACCGGTATTAAGTTGGTGTATGGTTGGTGGATTTACAGTGATGTGGTTATTGTATCCTAGATTTATTGCAGGTCATGAAGAATTTTTATAGATATATCCTATTTTATATAGCTAATTAATTAATTTCACTAATAAAAGTAATTTTTCATTAATTATTGAAAAATAATTAATATGTTCAAGATTGACTGTACAACAAAGCATTACAAACACATAAGCAAGACCGGTTCACAATACGATCGACTCGTTATGGATAACAATACGCCGAATGCTGCCAGTGGTGATTCTTTATCCCAAAAGAAATATATTTCTCATAGACGTACCATTGATATAAGTGGACCTTTTAATAGATTGTATTATTATAAGAAACATGGTTTACCTTTACCCACAATACAACCAGAGACTTCCTACACTGTAGACATTTTACCACCTGATGCTTATAAGTCGGTGGACAGAGTGATTAATGTTGCCAGTAAATTTACACATTTGAGTTCGAATAAAGTTAAACATGTCATACCAGCAATTCGTTGGACACCAGAGGGGAGAAGATTAATTGTTGCTACATATAATGGTGAATTCTCTCTTTGGAGTGGTACTTCATTCAACTTTGAAAGTTTAATGCAAGCTCATGACTCTGCTGTAACGACAATGGAATATTCAAGGGCCGGGGATTGGATGATAAGTGGTGATACAGATGGTACTTTAAAGATATGGCAACCAAATTTTAATATGGTGAAAGAATTGGATAGTGCACATACTGAATGTATACGTGATATTGCTTTTAGTAATAATGATTCTAAATTTGTCACTTGTTCGGATGATAATATTTTAAAAATATGGAATTTTAGTAATGGTCAACAAGAGAGAGTTCTAAGTGGACATCATTGGGATGTGAAAAGTTGTGATTGGCACCCAACCATGGGACTGATAGCATCTGCATCTAAGGATAATTTAGTCAAACTTTGGGACCCCAGATCAGGAAATTGTATATCGACGATATTAAAATTTAAACACACTGTATTAAAGACAAAATTCCAACCTACCAGTGGTAATTTATTGGCTGGTATCTCCAAGGATAAATCTCTACGAGTGTTTGACATTAGACATAGTATGAAAGAATTGATGGTGGTAAGAGATGAAGTGGATTATATGACGTTGTTATGGAACCCAATAAATGAATCCATGTTCACTGTGGGGAACTATGATGGTTCATTGAAACATTTTGATTTATTACAAGATTTGAAGAAACCAGTACATACTATACCGTTTGCACATGATAAATGTGTTACTTCATTATCATATAACCCTGCAGGTAACATTTTGGCTAGTGCTAGTAAGGATAGAACAATAAGATTTTGGACTAGAGAAAGACCAGTGGATCCCAATGCATTTGATGACCCAACATATAACAATCATAAGATTAATGGGTGGTATTTTGGTATCAATAATAATATTAACGCAGTGAGAGAGAAATCTGAATTTGGTGCTGCACCTCCTACCATGGTTAATGGTATGCCTGCTGAGAACGTAACGACAACACCTGTAAGTACTACTACTTCTACAGGTCTTCCTGGGTTAAAGATGCCAACGGATAGGAAATCAACATTACCTGGGTTGGGTTAGATGCATTAAAGAAATCATAAGATATTTGAATAAAATGCTTGATGGGTGTGTGTATTTTTACACTATATATTATATGTATGTATATATATGACTATCAAATAGAAGGGATGAACATTATTCTCATTAATTATAGTTTATTGTAATTGTAGGTTGTTACGTTAAGGATTTTTGAATTGTGTCCAATTTCTCTCGAACTTGTTTACAAACCAATTCAATGTTTTTGATCTCTTCCTTCTTATATTCAACTTGTTCCTCCAGAAGCATAATTAATGATTCACGAGATTGATGTGGCCTGTATTCATTCAAAAGATGATGTATATTGACCAAAATTGTTCTAATATGTTCCACTTTAGGCTCATAAAGTGCTGGATTCACACTTAAGATCCCTACTAGTTCTAAATAATTTAATAATAATGATTTTAACAATTTACTCAATTCTTTAATCTTATACTGATAATTTGTCACTTCTTCATCACCTGGTTTCTTGTACAATTGTGTGATCCCCATGGCTTCCAAATCAGGTAATTGATCTTTCACTTGCCATACGTTACCAAACACTCTATACTGTTGTGATTTGGGCATTTTAGGTGGAATTAAAAAATCCAATGCATTGGTAAACGTATCTTTATCATCATCCTGGGCATCATTATCATCCATAGTATCATTATTACTATCATCCATTTTTGCTTCTTTATACTCTTTCAATTTCTTGACGTTTTCCTCTGTGAAAAATTTCACATAAGGTGGAGCAGGTGGGTATAGTGAACTTATATCGTTAGAAGCATCTTTAGACATCTTACTATGGGACAAATGGGATCAATCTTAGCCTTATTCTCATAGTAAAATACCACTAATTAATATCAATTCTCAATATTTTTCAATCGTTATAGGAATCGCTTAACACGAGCAAGGAATATCAATCAGAAAAATAAAAAGGTTTAAATAAGAATGAATAGGAACAAATCTACGCTGATCAATCACTAGGCATCGTTAACAAATACAAGGAATCAAGATGAGTGACCTTGATAAAATGGATATTGACACGGAGGGGACTGTGCTTCCAGTTGAAACAGAGAAAAAGAAGAAGTTCGAGATTAAAAAATGGACGGCGGTGGCATTTTGGTCCTGGGATATTGCTGTGGACAATTGTGCCATTTGTAGAAATCACATTATGGAACCTTGTATTGAATGTCAACCTAAGGCCATGACTGACCCAGATAACGAGTGTGTCGCTGCTTGGGGTGTTTGTGGGCACGCATTCCATTTACATTGTATCAATAAATGGATTAAGACAAGAGATGCATGTCCACTAGATAATCAACAGTGGCAATTGGCAAGATGTGGTAGGTAAAATGTTTGCATTTCGTATAAGATTGCATTAGTTTGCATTTTAGTCTTTTTTATAAATACTGTATAATAAATAATAATAATAGGTCATTTACGTAACTAATGAAATGGAAAAGTTTCAATTCTATTCAAATTTGACTTCTAGCTTCTAGTAATCTTTCCCAACCATCTGATCCGTCCCATCTACCCTTACCTTTACTCATTAGACCCTTTATAGTAGATCTTGCCTTATATTTCCAATCTTTACACACTAATGATCCAGCACCAAATTTACCTTCCATTTCACCTAAGGATTCGTATGCGGCAACAAGATCTTCACATGCATCTACCGTTTCATTCCAAACTTTCTCATCGATCTCCAAATCTGGATTATGTGCTACAGCTCTATAAGCCTTTTCATGACATTCTAATGATGCCCATGGTCTACGTCTCCATAATTCCACACGTGCAACTAATCTCCAAGCTCTCCCACTAGTATTGATCACTGATGGCATGGTCACACAAACAAATTCAATACAAGATCTTTGGAAATAAGTAGAGGAAGATTCATCTTCACCTGAATATGGTGTAGATATTAGTAAATCAACTAATTTTTCAATTACTGGTAAATCAATAGAACCTTCGCCAGTTTTGTCTCTTCTAATGGTCACCAAACGTTTACAAGCTAATAATACATCATCCCATTCGTTCAATTTGACAGCCACGATTAGATAATTCTCCCAAATTCTCCAATTTTTCTGAGCATCTGAGGAAACAGCACGTTTTAAACAACTGAATGCCTCTTTTAATTTATCTAATTTAACATATGCCGCACTTAAATTAGACCATGACATAGAACTGGTTTCATCTAAAGAAACACATCTAGAGAAAGCTTCTGCAGCGACTTCCATTCTCTCGCATTCAAGAGCAATACAACCGTAAAAATACCATGTTTGGAAACTCAAGGAGTATTGTCTTAATGAATCATTTAGATGTTTTAATGCTACATTGTAATCTCTAGTTAACCCAGATTTTTGTGGAGGATTGTAATAATATCTAGCCAAAGAATTTTTAGCATTAACATATTTACCAATTTCCCAACTCTTTTCCCATAATGATGGATCTTGTCTAATATCACCAAGAATTGAAAATGCTCTTGCATCTTGATCGTTCTCTGCAACTCTTTTCACCAGGATTTCTTCAGCATCCTTTTCTTGGCCCACTGCAGCGTAACATAATGCTGATTCACACCACATGTGTAATCTTTCATAAATTTCCACAGCTGATCTTAAGATACCCACTGACATATATTTTTCAGCCAATGTAGCATCTAATTCCCAACGAGGCATGAAAGGTAATTGATGGATAAACTTCAATCTAGGTAAAGCAGATTGAGATCCTGTGTCATCATTCTTGCCAGCTTGTGGTACTAATCTTGTTTGAATCTTTAAACCTAATTCTTCCACTAAAGATTGCATTTGTAATAAACCTCTTTCAATGGTCTTGGCTTTACATGTTTCCAAGACTGATCTTTCCCAAAGTGATCTGGAAAAAATTGTCCAGTTCTTAGCACCAGCTTGGTAAATGATTCTGGAAATTAAAGCAGACAATTCTTCCTCAACCAATGGGTCCTTAGCTGGAGAAGTTTGTCTAATAGTGTAAAGTCTCAATAATAATTGAATAGTATCAAGGTTAGATAATAATGGTTGTTCATTTGGATCCAAACTTTGTAATTCAGTGGGGATATATTCTTGACGTAAAGCCAATGGTAATAATTTATCATCATCAAACCCAATTTCTGTATCTAATTTTTGTTTCTTGATAATTTGTTCATCTAATGGTTCAGAACCAATAGAATCAAAATGTGGTTTTTCCAATAGTAAGTCAGAATCAAGAGCAAAACTTTCTGGTAAATTAGAATCATTACTTTGAACATCTTCTTCTTCAGTTGATGATTTAGCTAAGATGATTAAACCAGCATGACCTTTCTCTTGAAATTTAGTTCTCTTGGCACGAGCACCTGTTAGAACAAATTGGAAATTAGTCAATTTTTTAACCTTTGTTAAAGATGGTAAACATAAATGTTCGGTCTTAATGGCTAAAGAACATTTAACGTTTTCTAAATAATACACTGTGTAAATTTGTTTCTTAAATGATTCAGCCACATCTGTAGGTAAATCTTTCACCACAGCATGTGCTAAGTCAATAGAACTTAATATGGATGCAGCCACGGTAGGTTGATGACCAGATGGTTCTGGTAATAATGACAAATGTGTTAAAAGAGCTCTTGCCCTCCACCAGTGAGCAATGGCCACCAGACCTGGAGTTTCAGTGGCAGATATTTCTGGTAATGGAGTTTCACCTTCACTGTATGCAAACAAAGTTGGTTGGTTAGTCAACTGTTCCAAAAGTAATAATGAGATGACAATGTGTTCTGGATTATCTAATAATTCGTATGCAGGTTGACCTAACACTGTTAGGGATTGTAATAACGCTTTAGAAATGTCTTCTTTACTAACGGTATATTCAAAAATATGATCCAAGATATCTGTGGGGGCAGATGGACCAGTGTAGTTGTTTTGAATGAATGTTTGTAAAAGTGCAATGGCCAAAATCAATGCCAATTCGGACTTATCATTGGTGAATAACTCTTGTAAAAAATTCCTCAATTGTGGAATAACTTGTGCAGGTTCATTGATCACGATCTTGTCCTTAAACTCATTTGCCACAATGGTATCAATGACTTTATATGAATCAGCATTCAAAATATCCTTTGTAAATTGGTAAAATGGGGTCTCTGTAACTCCTTCAACGCCGTTTAAAACGGTTGGTTCAGACGCCAGCAATAAATGACTGTGTAATAGCACGTTCATACTCAATGTCAATGCTCTTTTGAATGCCCTTAACCTCTCTTCACTCTCCTGTCTCTTACTAATATTCACTGCTCATCGCGATAAAATTTTTCAAATGGCCCAATTGGGTCATCGCACACGACGTGTCTTTTATTATAACAAATAGATAAATAAAGGTTTACGCGTCTTGCCACTATATCTTCCCTCAAGAACTGTATAGATCTCTAACAAATCATGGCCACTTATCAACCATACACTGACTACTCTACCACTGTGGGTGGAGGGTTTGAAAACACTAACGATTCTAGACCAGTGTCCAGTGATTCTGGTGCTACTAATAGAACATCTACTTTAACTCCAGTGACGATCAAGCAAATTACTGATTCCACTCAAGATGTTCAAGACGGTCCATTCGTGTTCCATGGACAAGAACTACACCATGTGTCCTTTGTGGGTGTGATTAGAAACATTTCAGATCATACTGCTAACATTTTCGTCACAGTGGAGGATGGTACTGGACAAATGGAAGTGAAGAAATGGAGTGATGACACTAGTGATATATCTGCCGCTGGTAACACAGACAGTATGGAAAATGCTGGTACTTCACAAGTGGCACAACAGTATCAAATTGGTACTTATGTGAAAGTATATGGTGCATTAAGAGAATTTGGTGGTAAGAAAAATGTTAACTATGCAGTGATTAAGAATATAACGTCATACAATGAAGTTTTAGCACATCATTTAGAAGCGATGAAATGTCATGCTATTGCCACTGGTAAAATGTCCGATGCTACATCACAAACTGACTCCAATGGACAAACATTGTTTGTAAAGGATACAGATAACAACAATAACAATAATGGTACCGCTACAAATGGTGCTGCACCACAACAAATGGTTTTAGAATTTTGTAGGAAACAATGTGAAGGGAAAGACGCTAATTCATTTGCTGTTCCAATCCCATTGATTGCACAAACTTTAAACTTAGATGAAGCTACCGTGAGAAATGTTTGTTCCACATTAACTGATCAAGGTTTCATTTACCCAACATTCGACGATAATCATTTCTTTGCCTTATAAGATTCATATATTAATTAGTGTATAAAATATATTATTAAAAATCATAATAAAAAAATCATAATAAAAAAAGTGTCACAAAAGAATATCACATAATTTTAAAGAAAGAATAAAAAGTTAAAGACAATAATGAAACTTATTCCAATTGTTTTATCGAGTTGTGCTGTTACGTGTGCAATTTCCGAGATTCACCCCATTGAAATTAAAGGTAAACATTTTGTAGATTCTGTTACTAGTGAACCATTTTTCATCAAAGGTTTGGCTTATCAACCAGGCGGTTCATCCAATGTGAATACAGAAAATGATCCTTTGTCAGATCCCAAGATATGTGCTCGTGATATTTCTTTATTCCAACAATTGGGGGTCAATACTATAAGAGTATATTCTGTGAATCCTTCATTAAATCACGATGCATGTATGAGTATGTTAGCCATGGCAGGAATATACCTATTATTAGATGTAAATTCCCCCATTGAAAATCAACATTTAAATAGATACGAGCCATGGACTACTTATAATGATAAATATTTGACTCATGTGTTCCAAGTGGTACAACAATTTTCTGGTTATAACAATACTTTAGGGTTCTTTGCAGGCAATGAAGTGGTCAATGATAATAAATCATCACAAAGAGCTCCTAAGTATGTGAAACAAGTTGTAGGTGATATGAAGAATTTTATTGCAAACCATTGTGATAGAAATGTTCCTGTCGGGTATTCGGCTGCTGATGATTTGAAATATAGAGTACCCATGTCCAATTATTTACAATGTGTTGACGATAGTGATGGTTTGTATGGTGTTGATTTTTATGGTGTCAATTCTTATCAATGGTGTGGTGAACAAACTATAGAGACTTCTGGGTATGATGAATTAATTGCCGCGTATAAGGATTACTCAAAGCCAGTATTTCTATCTGAATTTGGTTGTAATAAAGTGTTACCAAGAACATTTGGTGAAGTTAATGCATTGTTTTCTGATGATATGACTGATGTGTTTTGTGGTGGGTTAGCTTATGAATATTCACAAGAGTCAAATAACTATGGTTTGGTTAAGATAGATGATAACCATGATATAATTTTATTAAACGATTTTAATGAATTACAAGACAAATACACAAATTTGAATGTTTCTACGAAAAACTATTTAGATAATATTCGTCCATCCAAGTGTCAAGATGAGTACAAGAATTTAGAAGTGGATGTAAAGATAGCTAAGAATATATCAAAAAGCTTATTAAAGGATGGTATCAAAGTCACCAAAGGGAAATATATTAATTTAGACAAGACTGATTTAAAGTCTCCATATACTGTTTTTGACACTGATGGCAATTCTTATAAAGGTTCAGTGGAAATCGTGAACCATCTGGATCCAATAGAAGATGTTCCCAAAGAATCTTCCAAGACTTCCCCACCAAAGAAAGAACGTCAATCTGGGAAAAAAGCCACTAATGATGCCAATAATATTGACACACCTTTAGCCGTCATATTGAGTGTTATTGCATTGGCAATCTTTATTCTAACTACTTAAACTTACTATATATGTTTATATGATAATTGCTGTCGTTAATTTTTGGAGTGTATACGGGTAACCCTTCATTGCATTTTAACTTTACTAAAAAATATATATAATTTTAAAGATTAGAAGAAGTGTCAATTGAATTGACCCGTTATCAATTGCTCAAAGGGGACAATTTTACACAAATGAATACATCTTCAGATAACAACAGACTTTTCCGTCTTCCCTTTAGAATTCCAAGTTTCCATGGTGTGCGAACCGTAGGTGTTTATTTAGCTGGTATATTTTATGCATTAGGGTTTTGGATTTTCTTAGATGCAGTTTTATATTCCAAACATTCTAATGCATCTGATGTACATGTCACATTTATTGATTGGATTCCCTTTTTATGTAGTACATTGGGGATGCTTGTTGTGAATTCTATTGAAAAAAATCGTCTTTTACAAGGGGCATTAACTGATAATGAATCATATGGTGATTTAGATTCACGAATGGCATGGCAAGCAAGAACCGTGCTGTTCTGTGGGTTTGCTCTATTAGCTGGTGGGTTATCCGGATCCATTGTAGTACTTATCATTAAATTTTTGGTGAAAGATTATACGTCGTATCCAACTTTAGGGATGGGTGTCAATAATGTGTTGGGTAACATTTTCATCAGTTTAAGTTGTGTAGTGTTATGGATTGCCCAAAATGTTGAAGATGAATATTCTTATTCATTGACTATTTGAAATAGGTATTTATATAATAATATCTGTATAACAAAATAAAAAATCGATATAAACACATTTTTAAAAATGAATATTCTTTATTCTTTTCGTATACATTATATATATATTAAATATTAGTATTATTAGTATTAGTTATAATTATTGTTCATCATCACTTGACATTGGTTTTACTTGATCTAAAAATTCACCTAATATTTGTGTTTCAAATTCTGAAAAATTAAATAATTCAGGTAAACGAACTGGTTGTGTATGATCTCTTGGGAAGAAATATTGTTCCTTCTTTAAATCATCAAAGAATGGATGAGCCATAATTCTACGTGGTGATAATCTTATTTGTGGTTCATAGACTAGTACTTTCATTAATAAATCTACACCATCTGGTCCTGAATGACCAAAATATTTTTCAAATCTTGATTGTGAAGTACCTGAAAATAATGGTTTAGAATATAGAGGTCCATCATAGGATGGATTAGAGAAGAAAATGAATTTTTTATCTGGTGGTCCTAATAATTTAGCAATTTCACGTAATTGTAATAATGGTTCTTGACCTTGGAAGATTGCTTTACCAACAAGCATTTCCCCCAAGACACAACCAAGCCCCCATATATCCACTTGTGTAGTGTATTGTGTGGACCCTAAGATTAATTCAGGAGCTCTATAAAATCTTGAACAAATATAACTAATGGATGGTTGATTAGATTCTAATTTTTTGGCAGAACCAAAATCACAAATTTTCAAGATCCCCGTGGCTGGATCCACTAGGATATTTGATGGTTTAATATCTCTGTGACAAATTCCAAAAGAATGTAAATATAACATCCCACGAGCAATTTGATAAGCGTATAATTTAACATGTTTTAATGGTAATTCTAATTTATTATGAGCATACCTACTAATCTCTAATTGTAATGTAGCCGGTAGACATTCCATTGCTAAATGTTGATACAATTTATGATCTGTGGTAGATACATGAGTGAAAAAATATTCTAATTTAACAATATTTGGATGTTCAGTGACTCTTAAGATTTCCAATTCACGAGATTTATATTCAGTTTGTGCAGGTACTTTCTTAATGGCAAATGGTCCATACCAATTTTCTCTATTTGGTGTCATATAAGCTTGTACCACAGTTCCAAATGCCCCACGACCAATTTTACGATATTCCTTTATGAGCATTCTACGAACTGTATTCGATCTATTTGAAGTGACATCATCAGCGATGAATTCGTATGATTTTTCTTGTGTGGGGTCTGAATTGACAGGTTCAGTTGACATTGATTTGCTTTGCTCGTTTGTTTGTGTGTTTTACCACTCAATGTTTTGTTGTTTTTAAATTCTTGTTTTTCTTTTTCTCTTTTAACACATTTTTTTTTCCTTTTGCTGTTCGTATGGAAAGATATCAAAATAAATGAGAATTTTAAAAGAATATATAATAATAATATTTAAAAGCTATGAAATGTAATATGCTTATGGAAGTGATTCAGCGAAAGTCTTCCCGTTGGTGACATTTTTCTTTAATTTGGAAATACACAATGGTAATAATTCATTTTGTTCCGTTGGAGATAAATGTTGTAATAAATTGTAATCAACAGATTCAATCCCCTTCATTGATACAGTCATTGGGATGGCAAAGAATGAACAATGATCAATGGAATTAAATAATTTATCAGCTCCTTGACACACAGGGTTATTATTGAAATCCAATAATGTGGTGAAATTTATAGTCGATACCAATTCATTTTGTCCCACAATGACACTAATGAAATCTTTAGCACAAACGTAAGCAGCATGAGCCATAGATAAAGTGGCCGAACCCTTACCATTCTTGGCTTTAACGACTTCGTCACCACCGTATTGTACTCTATGCACTAATTCATCAATTTTCTCTTGATTTAAACCTGTTGCGTTAGTACATTGTGAGAAAAGAGGTACAATAGTTTCACCAGAATGCCCCCCAATGACTGGAACCAATGGCATATAATTTTGTGTACCTGCTACTTCTCTTAAGAAAGTGGAGGCTCTTACAATATCTAATCTTGTAATACCAAACACTCTACGTTCAATACCTGTTCCCTTAGCACGAGCGTTAGCTTGTAAACGATGATGTAAGACAGGTACCAAAGCGTTCACTGGGTTAGAAATTAGCAACACGAAAACTTTATTTAGATCACAATTTTCTGCAATACTGTCAGCTAATTGTGCAACGATCTTGGCATTAATATTGAAAAGATCATCTCTGGTCATCCCTGGTTTTCTTGGTACACCAGCGGGTATAATCACTAAGGAGGCACCACGTAAAGCTTGTTCGATACCAGCTTGTGGAGAACCAGGGGCATGAGCAGTGACATCAGTGGGGGTGTCAATATGAGATAAATCCGTGGCTACACCGTGAATGGCTTCTTGATTCACGTCGAAAAGAGCCAACTGAGTGGGGATATTGCTCGAGGAGTCGACACAGTTGTGCAGTTGAGTCTTCATCAACAGCGATAAGGATTGACCAATCCCACCTGCAGCCCCCAGGATGGCCACTTTCAAAGGTTGTTGTTCAGAAACGATATGTGGCATTATTGTATTGTTGTAATGTATAGTTGTTGTTGTGTGGCAGCGATGAGACAGCATGGTCCTCAGACTGGCTCTTTATATATACTTCGCAGTCCCGGACGAATGGAGCCCCATCGCTTGTTATTATTACTCACAGAGAGAGAAAAAACTTCTCCAACGCGGTTTTGCGGGCCGGGCCCCGCCGTGTCCGGGCCTCGGAGAAGTCCGGCCCGGCGGAGAGCGAGATCGGGATTGGCCGCAGGGCCGCACGTGATGTGTGGTATTATTACAATATTGTTGTATTTTCCCGAGTTCGAGCGGCCGGCGCGGACCGAGAGGGGAAAGGAAATGCGGGGTAACAGTATTAACATCCGGGTAACACGCGGGCACGTGCTTTTGCAGTATTAGTAATGTGGTAGTAATATACTTATTGCTTTTCTCGGAACAGCGTTTTTTTTCTTTTTCCTGCGGCAGATCCGGCAATCGCTAGGGCCCCGGATGAGTTCCCCGTGAGATCTCTGAAGTGGCTACGGAGATCCCAGGGGCGGAGATCGGAATTCACGAGACGGTTTTCCTCTATATAGATATGTGAATTGCTTTTGTGTGGGGGCCAGTGGTAATCACATTTCTTTTTATTTGGGATATCTCTATTTGCAACGGGTCAATTCAATCGTGCTTCAGTTTCAAATTGATATAAATATCAATGTAATATTGCCGTATTACCGTATTCTGTTCCCCGTCTCTTGCTTGTCCCCCTCATAAATCCAAACACAGCCACTCATTCACTTTGCAATATGCTTTTATCTATTTCTGTCGCTCTCTCTTTACTCTCCTTCATTGAATGCTCTCATTTAAATTTAAACATCAAGAGAGATAACCAAATTTCAAACAATTTAATTAAAAGAGATGGTCAATCAATCGTTTTACAAGATATGTCCACTTTCTACTCTGTCGAAGTGGCAATCGGCACCCCAGCTCAAAAAGTCGATTTAATGATTGACACTGGGTCCTCGGACATGTGGGTGTTTGATTCATCCAACCAAGCTTGTGCCAATGATTTATCCACTTGGTGTGATAAATTTGGTACTTTCAACCCAGAGGCATCATCGTCATTCGCCAAGAAAAATTCCAAATTTTCCACTCAGTATGGTGATGGTTCAAGTGCCTCCGGTGATTGGGTACAAGATTCTGTGTCCATTGGTGGTATCTCCATGGATAATGTAAATTTTGCCGTGGCTAATCAAGCAAGTTCAATCATTGGTATCCTTGGGTTAGGTTTGCCCGGTTTAGAATCTACCGCGACTTACTCAAATTTCCCCATGCAATTAAAGGAAAACGGTATAATCTCCTCGAACACTTATGCCTTGGCCCTAGATTCAAACAGTAACTCTGGTTCCATATTATTTGGGGCAGTGGACAAATCTAAATACTCGGGTGATTTACATACAGTGCCAATCACAGGTCACGACACTTTTGATGTAGCATTACATGGTGTCTCCGTGGATGGTGAAGATTTGGCTGGTACTTCAGTGTCTGCCTTGTTGGATTCAGGTTCCACTATGATTTATTTACCAAAAAGTGCCGCTGACACAATCATTGGAAAAGTGGGTGCCACTTTCAATGGTAATTACAATGAAATTGATTGTAACCATCAAAATGGGTTGAAATCATTATCATTCACTTTTGGTGGCTTCGAAATCAATGTCCCATTATCCAGTTTGATCATTAAAGATGGTGATGCCAGTAAATGTGTCTTCGCTGTCTTACCATCCACTGACGGTAACGCACTATTGGGTGATGCATTTTTATCAAGTGCTTACACAGTGTTTGATTTAGACAATCGTGAAATCTCTATGGCTCAAATGAATAAAGCCAATGGTATTGTCTCCAAGCAAGCCATTGTCGATGTTCAACAAGTCAAACAAGTTCGTATCACCACTCAATCTGCTACCACCACTTTACAACCATCCGCTACTGTGTCTGCTACCATAAGTGTGAAAAACTCCACTGTTGTTGCCTCTACCACAGCTGCCGTTGTGGCCATTCAAGCTAATGGTGCTGGTAAATTAGCTTTACCATACCCATTGGCTCTTTTAGCTAATATGCTATTTTAAATTCTCTCTTTTTATCATTAATTTTTGACAGATTACACATTCATTCATTACAGCATTGCAAACATTTATTATACACTCATTACATAATATTTTATAGATTTTAGCTTCAATACACATTTTATTTTTTTTGGCAATTTCAATTGTATTAAAGAATTACTTTAATGTTATGAGAAAACAATGAATGAAAAGAATTTAGAATGAATAGCAGTCTATTCGTTTAATGAGAGAGCTCATCACTATGACTTACTCACTGGTGTTCTAACCATCTATCTTGACACACTATTTAAAATGTCCCATTCTTCGGGTAACCATGATCAATATTTTTCACTTTCTTAAAAAGATCTCTCATCTCATCTCATCTTAATCTCAAGCAAACCACAAGCTGTATAACATGTCTGAACCACCATTAAAGAAATCTAAACCAGAACCATTGGAATCACCTTCAACAACAATCCCACCTCGTCTTCAATGTAACTATTTTATGGCCAGAAAACAAAGACAATGTGGTATGACAAGACGTCACGATTCTGAATATTGTTCTGAACATATTAATTTAGTGAGACGTGAATTGGGTAAAGCAGTACATAATCCATCAAATTCCACGAGAGTACCTTGTCCCCTGGATCCTAATCATACAGTTTTGGAATCACGTTTGAAAGCTCATTTGACTAAATGTAACAAATTTAAAATCACACATGTTAATGATGATAAACCTTATTATAAGAAGGACTTCAACAGTGCTCCACAAACTGTTGAACACGTTGAAGTGACACCAGAATTATTACAAGATGCAGTGGATTTTTTAAAACAATTAGAATTCCCGGAATTACCATTAGATATAAAACATAGTGAATTGATGACTTCAAGATTTAAAGAATTAGAAATCGCCAAACATGCAGTACAACAAAGTTCTTTAATTCAACAACTTCTTGATTTGGAAGTTGTTCGTGAAAACCCTTGTTTCATTGAATTTGGATGTGGTAGAGCTGAATTTTCACGTTATGTGAATCAAGTTGTTGTAGCATCATCTAAGGATAAAATACCCAATTTTGTACTTATAGATAGAGCACCAAACAGAATGAAATTTGATAATAAAATAAAAGCTGATACACAAGAATTGAAATCAGATAAGTCAATTACAAATGATGTCACAAGAGTGAAAATTGATATCAGAAATTTAAAATTAGATGAATTATTAGATTCTGAACAAACTCACATTGCCATTTCCAAACATTTATGTGGTGTGGCCACAGATTTAACTCTACGCTGCATTAAACATAGTGACAAAATTAATTTATCTGCTGTTGGGATTGCCATGTGTTGTAGACATGCATGTAACGCAGATGATTATATCAACCCACAATACATTGAGTCTCTTTTACAAGATAACGATACATCTTTAACATATGCACAATTATTTGTATGTTTGAAAAAAATTTGCTCGTGGGCTACTAATGGTAGGAAACCAGGTGTGAAAGATGATGATTTGATTGCTGATAGTGATATGACTGTTCTGGAAAGAGAACAAATTGGACTAGTTGCACGTAGAATTATTGACGAAGGTAGATTAAAATGGGTGCAAACAAATTTACCAAATAAATCTGCTAAACTTATTCGTTACGTCACTAGCGAAACTTCATTGGAAAATGTTGCTCTGATATTGCAAAATTAGACGATATTTTTTATATACATATTATTATACAATTAGGTAAATTTCTTAAAATAACGATCTCTAAAATCTGTTGTGGATCTTTTCACACCGCTGTTTGTTGGACCATCAAATTTATCACCATGGTTAATGTACACTAACAACCGACGAGACCATTTGTTGAAATCTTGCACACAATTATATTTCAATTCCAAATTGGCATGTAGTGGGATAATAGTTTCCACGTTTTCATCATTTGCCGTGGGCATCCAAAATGCCAAACGTCCACCCACTGGTAATCTTTCCGAGGCAAAATTCAATAGATCATCTAATAATGAATCTAAGGAATAAGGTTTCTTTGTAGGAATGTAATCACGTTTCAAGAACGCCTTCTCACCATCAATGATAATGTTTTCTTTACCGGCAAATCTTTCAGGATCCTTAGCTCCTAAAATTTTAATACTCTCACGGATACCATATGGTGGATCACATACAATTGTATCAATCCCCAAATTTGATCTTAATGCATTATGTGTGAAATCCATTGTCATCACATCCAAAAATTTATCATCTTCCCCATAAAATGCAAAATTGTTGGCAATATCTACGTTAGCACCTTTACCACGAATCATTCTACCATCAATGTCTGACCCCATCACTAAAGCACCAAAATGACCAGCAGCCACAAGGAATGAACCAGTACCAGCAAATGGATCATACATCAGCGTTCCTGGTCTTACTTGTGCAATATTACAACTGACTAATGATAATTCAGCTTCGAAACTGGTTGTTCCCTTGTACGGTCTCCTCTTCAAAGTGTAAGTATCCATAGCAGAACGATTACTCGTTTGAACTAATCTACCAAATATGATATTTGTTGGAGTATTGGCAGATTCTTGTGTTGATACAGGTTCGTATTTTTCAATTAATGTGAACACTTGTTCTGGAGTTTTCATATCGATCTTCCCTTGGAAATTTAAATATTGGAAAGAATCAATGGTGGCAATCTTATCCTGCATTGTCTTCTTGTGATTACCACCGTAATTTTCAAATTCAAATTTGAACGAACAGTTAGCATATTCATTAATTCTCTCAGAGAACCCTTCTAGTCCCTGTATACACTCATGTAATTTAGAGTAATCCTCTCCGGACCCCCAATATTCATAAATACCTCTGGTCAGTATGGATCTTTTTACCCACTCTTTTGCTTGTTGATCATTTTCCAATTCCACATAGAAAAATGGAGAGTTCTCATCGTAAGTGCTAAAATCAATATCTAACCCAAACAGATCAGCCAAGGATTCCAATTCAGCTTTACGGAAATTCAGATGTTGTTGTACCATATACAACACATATTTCTTTTTCGTCATAGTCATTATTTTGTTTGCGCTACCTCTAGGTCATCGAGTTTCGATATATCTCTATAGAAGATTTTTTTTTAATTTTCTATAAACAAAATTTTTCACTTTACATAATTAAGTGCGGCGTTGCACCGTCAACAAAGAACTCATATGATAAAACATATTATCAGTGTATGTTTGAACTCGGGAACATTAAGAGGCTATCCACGCCATTGAACTGGACCCAATTATATCAATAATATCAGTTTTAAAGACACTGTGAGGTTACCCTACCGCAATCCCGATTTTCTCAAATTGCTTTTTTTTCGCTGGACCCTCAAAAAAAAGTATAAAAGGAGACGAGTTTTTCATGGAAATTCTTCGTCCATTCAATGTCGAATTACAAGGAGGCAAGAATTCCCATAACGTTATATTTTTTATTAACACCTGTTTTTTCGAATATTTTAGCTAATACCAGAAAAGCTCAATAAATAACTATTTTTACACTAGAGGATAATATCATCGTTGTTATATTTTGATAAAATTTTATACTGTAACCTATTATAATTATTAATTGTTTAATTAATATAACTATCATATACTTCATTCATATACTATTGTATCGTATTCTGTAATATTAGAAAGGAGAAAAATCCAGAATATAAACCAAAGAAAGTAATCCAAAGAAATTAATAAAAATGAGTTCTGACGAAGAAGATTTTAACGACATCTACGGTGATGACGAACCAGCCACCACCACTACTACAGCTACAGAAGATGTAAAAAAGGATGAACCTAAGACTGAAACTCCAGAAGTTAAAGAAGAAACCAAGCCAGCAGAGGAAGAGGCTAAACCTGCTTCTAGTAACGTATCTTCATTAGATCAATTAGCTGCTTTACAAGCACTATCTTCAAACTTGAATCAAATTAACTCTACCGCAAGTACGACCACTGAGTCTACTAGTGGTACGACTAATACAGCCACTAATGCTTCTACTAGTAATACTACTTTACCCACTGGTTTACCATGGGATCAATTACAACAAACTATGTCACAATTTCAACAACCACAACAATCACAACACCAAGATAACAGAACTGCTGAACAAAAGGCATCAGATGCTGCTCATGTGAAGGCAGATATCTCTAAGGATAATTGTAAAATGTTTATTGGTGGGTTGAATTGGGAAACAACTGAAGAAGGTTTAAGAGATTATTTCAATAAATACGGTCATGTTACAGATTTAAAAATTATGAAAGATCCAAATACAGGCAGATCTAGAGGTTTCGGTTTCTTAACTTTTGAACATCCATCTTCTGTGGATGAAGTTGTAAAAACTCAACATATTCTTGATGGTAAAGTTATTGATCCAAAGAGATCTATTCCAAGAGAAGAACAAGATAAAACTGGTAAGATTTTTGTTGGTGGTATTGGTGCTGATGTAAGACCAAAAGAATTTGAAGAATTTTTCGCTCAATATGGTACCATTATTGATGCCCAATTAATGCTGGATAAAGATACTGGTAGATCAAGAGGGTTCGGGTTTGTCACATACGATTCACCAGATGCTGTGGATAGAGTGTGTCAAAATAAATATATAGATTTCAAGGGTAAACAAATTGAAATTAAGAGAGCCGAACCAAGACATATGCAAAAGGGTCAATATGGTGGTGCTAATCCAAATAATCGTAACAGTCCTTCATATAATGCTAATGCTACTCCAATGGGTGGTTATCAAGCCAATCCAATGGCAGCTGCTGCTGGTTTCAACCCAATGATGGCCGCTGGTTTCAATCCTCAAGCTATGACAGAATATTATCAAAAGATGCAAGAATATTACCAACAAATGGGTCAACAAACCGGTATGGATTACACACAAATGTATCAACAACAAATGCAACAAATGGCCATGATGATGCCAGGTTATGCTATGCCAGGTCAACCAGGTAGTCCAGCTCAAGGTTCTCAATCTCCATCTCAACAAGCTGGTACTTCAGATAACAACGATAATGGTAATGTACAAACTATTGGTAATGATGCATTCGATGATAAGAACGAATCATCTTCCAGCGCTGATGTAAACTTACCAAGAGGTCCAAGAGATCCATCTTCTTTACCACCATCAAACCATGGTGGTTATTCTCACCGTGATCGTGGTGACCGTAGTGACCGTGGCGGTGATCGTCGTGATCGTCGTGGACCATACCGTGGTGGATACCGTGGTGGTTCATCCAATGGTGGGTACCGTGGTGGTGAGCGTCGCGGCGGTGGTAATGGTTACAATAGACGTGGTGACAGCGGTTACCATCCATACAATAGATAAATCATCTATATCATATAATAAATTCAATTCAATATTTATGCAAATGAAAACAGATTAATGTAATGAAATTATTCTTTCTATCCTATTATATTCTATCCTATTTTTTTATGTACCGTGATTTATGTATATATATATATTTATATGAGTTTTGTTTCTTTTAATTAAACGTCACCATGTGACATACCTAGTTGTACAATAGCGTACACATTTAATAAGGATAAAAACACCCATATAAACACAGCAATAATTGTTGTAATCCAATTATTTGCCATGTTAACTGTTTCAGTATCCTCATCTTCACTCTCCACTTTCATAATTTTCTTACTACAAGTGAAAAAAATCAACGGTGCCACTAAAAATGGCAAAGTGATACATAACACGACTTGTGAAGCGTTTAATGCCTTAGATAATGCGGTTTTTCCCAGAGCAATTGATACTACAAGACATGGAATAATCGAGATGGATCTTGTGACAACTCTTCTTTGCCAAGGTGTTAGTTTCCAATTAATGTGACCTTCACAAACAATTTGACCAGCCATTGTACATACAATACCAGCCGATTGACCACTTAATAATAAAGCCAACATAAAAATTGTCCCTGCGGCAGGTGCTAAAGTTTTAGATAAAAGATCATGAATACCATATAAATCAGCATCAGCGGCACCAGGAGTGTTATATAGAGTAGCACCAGCGACAACCAAGATTGCACAGTTAACAAAAAGAGCCATTGTAAATAATGTTAAACCCAATTCAATCATCGAATATCTCATACAATATTTAATGGCACTCATAGTTGGTTTGTAATTAAAATATTTCTCCTCTCTCAATTTTTCATCTAAATCATCATCTACAATGTAATTTTCATTATTCATATCAAATTCTAATAAACGTGGTTGCACTAATGCAGATCCTAAGAATAAAGAATGAGGCATCACTGTGGCACCTAAAATGGAGATAGCATCATACATCCCACTATGTTGAAACATTTGATGAGATGGGACAAATCCTCTAAAAACTTGTCTAACTGAAGTGCCACTTGGGATGTAACCTAGTTCTACGGCAAAGCAAATTACCACACCAAGAACTAATAGTGCAACACCATATTCGAACAATTTAATAAATTTAATTGAAGAAGCACCTGGTTTATAACCGATCATGACAGTCAATACATCAATACATGTGATGGCCACACCAGCAGGCAATGGAACTTTAATCAAAATGTTTAAAGCAATGGCAGTACCAATGACTTCAGCAATATCGGTGGATATAATAGCACATTCAGCAAAGAAGTAAATAATATAATTACACCAAGGTGGTAAATGTTCACGACAATTTCTAGATAAATCTTTCCCTGTGACGGACCCTAATTTAATACACAGACATTGTAAATAAATGGCAATGATATTTGATAATAGACAAATACACAACAGTGAGAATTGATGTTTCGCACCAGAACTCACGGCAGTGGAATAATTACCTGGATCAATGTAAGCGACACTGACCATAATACCAGGTCCAATAAACCTTGCGTATTTAGATAAGACCATCTTCATTTTCTCATAAGCATTAGGACCTTCATGAGTAGATGGAAATTGATCAGGTTCTTCTTCTTCAAAATAATTTGGTAAAGTGAAAATACTTTCATTAATTGTCTTTACTTTATCTTTCTCCAATTCACCGGCAATTGTTTCACACTCTTCGAATTCCATAAATTGTGTTCTTGGCATACTACTTTCACCTTCCATAAATGGATTGAAATGTTCAGTAGCAGGCACACTAGATCCATTTTCCGTGTTGGCAATGGATTCAGTAGTGTGAAGACTGTATTCACTTTGATCAGTGTGACCACAATAATCTCCTGTGTGTCCAGTTGGTTCAGACATTGATTAACTCTATTAGTAATATTGGATGAGATGAACAGAACTACTGTTTCTTAAGGACTCGGACTTGCATCTCTTTTAAATGATAAGCGATTTCCCTTTCCGCATCTAATACTATTCTATTTGTTTCGCGTTTTTCATACTTCGGTTTCACTAAGACTAAATATAAAGAATGTCACAATTTCGTGTCATTTCCAAGCCTCCTTAAATCAAATAAGACGCAGTAGGTTTGTGTATGCGCTTAAATGGTAGGAAATGTTATTTTGTTAGTTGGCATATGTTATTAAAGAAATCGCAGCATAAAAGTTGGTTCAATTGTCAGGTTGGTTTAATGATCGAAATAGTAGCAATATTGTGATTAATAAAATGTAAACTTTGATATAATATAAATAAGTTCGATTTCTTTCTTGTTCTAATCGATTTATTTTTCACGGAAAGTAAAAGATTTTGGAGATTGAGACATAATTTAAGCAATAATAATGATAATATGAAGTGAGGCTATATTTGAATACTATATCTAGGTAAAGTAAAATATCTTCTATGATTTTTTATATAATAAATAATATAAAAATAATATATAAAATATATAAAACCTTACAATTTTATGATTAATTGA
>PPOP03000065.1:0-46413 GCA_003708535.3 Kazachstania bromeliacearum | reverse complement strand
GTCTATCTTTGGAAGAAGTCAACATCATGTGGGTCGAAGGTGTCTTGCCATGGAAGTCTGCCCAATGGGTTCCACCATCTCAAAGAGATGCCTCTTACGATGCTGATGCTTTCGCTAATGACGACACTCCAGCCTGGAAGAGAGTTTTCTCATCCAAATAAAGGATATAATTCTAATGCTCTAATTTCTAATTTTATGATATATAATCTAACGTTTAATTAATAATAAAAAAATTAATAATATTATTTTAATACTATTTCTTTTTAGATTTCTATGTTTAAGTTCAACAAGAATATATAGTTTACTGTTATAGGTTTAGTTTGAAAATTGATTCATGTGCACTTTCAAATGTTTGAAATTACTAGAATACCGATCTATTGCCCTTGCATGGCTTCACCATATTCAAGGGCCCTTTGAACCAGTAAAGAATAATGTAAAAAAGGAGAATAAAATAAGTAATATTTGAAACAACGAACGATCGTTTAACCATTACCTTTATTTTCTGTCTCAGCCTTGATCACCAACTTCCCATCGAGGCTTTTCTGGGCAAAGAAACGACCCCGAAAATGGTACGACACCAAATTTTCACTTACCCAAAGTAGCAATCCAATACCAAGAAAAAAATTTTCCGCGTTAGTTTAAACGACAGTACGAACAGGAAATTATCTAAAATTGCCTAAAATGGGATACCATTAATGATACCTTCAAATCACTTGAACATAATGACTTCTACAACTAATAAACGAGTAGTAGACTGTGTAGTTTCCCTCACCGTTAGAACATTCGAGTCATGGTAGATCGTTCCTTCTTGAAAGGATCGTGTGCCAAGTTTTGCACATAAACGAACGGGACAAGTTTGCGCAATTTCCTGTAGAAATCCTCGCAGAGATCTCTCGCTCGTATAGCAGCAGATCTCGAAAATTCCACAACAAACGCGGATCTCGCGTCGCGTATAGGAAACAGTGTCTATGACCGTAGTAGAAGAACCTATAGCGGTATTTATTTTCTGAAATGCCAGATTCTATCTTGCCTGTACGATGGGTATCGTTCGGTTGATTTATGATATAAATATGTTATATCCTGACGTAAGACTGAGATCTTTCGTTCGGTTTTATATTCTTCTCGCACAAAAGACTAAACAAAATACATTCGCTCATTAATAATGGTTAGTTTAAAAACTTCTCTCGCTTTAACCGCTTCCTTATTGCTTACCGCCAATGCAGATGATTTCACTACTTTACCTCTCGAAGACGAAAGGGTTCAAATGGATGAATTAGCCGTTTATGTCCATGATATTGCTAAAAATATGGGTCAGTATACGTCATACCAAGCAATTCATAGTGAAGAAAAATACCCACCTGCATTAGCAATGGCTGCTGTAAATGCTATAATGCACCCAACAAAAGATGACTTTACTACAGCTTTAACTGGTATTGATCCTAGTATGGTCGAACGTATGTTAACCGGTGTTCCATGGTATTCAGACAGATTGGCCCCAGCTATCGCTTCTAGACTTGCTGCTGACCATATTGTTATTTCAACCAGTAATCCAGCTGCCGATGTCACTACTCCAGCTGCCGATGTCACCACTCCAGCTGCCGATGTTACCACTCCAGCTGCCGATGTCACTACTCCAGCTGCCGATGTTACCACTCCAGCTGCCGATGTTACCACTCCAGCTGCCGATGTTACCACTCCAGCTGCCGATGTTACTACTCCAGCTTCTAACATTACCACTCCAGCTGCCGATGTCACTACTCCTGCTGCTGATGTTACCACTCCAGTTACTAAAGCTACCTCTTCCTCTACCGCTGTTGTCTCATCTAGCTCTTCTGTTACTGCTAACGGTACCTCAACCACCGCTGGTGTGCAAACCACCACTTCCACAGATGCTGCAGGTAACGTTTACACTTTTGTGTACACTACTACTGATTTACACACTAACACTACTACTGTCACCAGTTGTCCACCTGAATCTTCCACCACTGTTGGTGTTACCGTCGATGAAACCTCTGTTATCACTTCTACTGTCTGTGACGAAGTTTGTCACTCCAAGAAGAGTGCCTCTTCTGCCACTACCAGTAAGGCTACTGTCACCGAAAAAGATAATACTGTTGTGACCTCTACTGTCTGTGACGAAGTTTGTCACTCCAAGAAGAGTGCCTCTTCTGCTGCCTCTTCTGCTGCCGCTGCTGCTTCTAGCAAGTCTGCTACTGCTACTGCTACTGCTACTGCTACTAAGGCTACCACCGTTTCATCTGCTGTGGTCGCTAAGCCAACCATTGCTGAATCTGTTACTGAAACTTCCACTAAGGCTATTCAAGAACAAACCGTCAACAACGCTATTAAGAATGTTGCCGGTGTTGGTGCTGGTGCCTTAGCCGCCGCCGTCTTATTATTATAGACATGATACCATAACCAAACTTTATTTTTATTTTACATAGTTTGTAAATTTATATATACTTTTTAACACAGAATTATATTTTTATGCTCCATGAACTTGATAAAACAGTAACCTTATTTTTTTGGTCACATATTGGCTGAAAAGGCTCTCTGCCCAATACATTGAAAATTACCAATACATAAGTTTTTCTCATGTATATGTTTTACTTTTTTAATTGATTTTTTAAAATACATATTTTATATATATCTATATTTTGTATTATTGTGTTAATGATCTAAAAGTTGAATCTATTAAATCTTTTAATTCTTTATAACTTATAATAATACAATTCATTTCATCAGGGGTGGCTAATACCAATTTCTCAGGAGCACCAGCATCTAATTTATTTAAACATCTTAACACATGAGTCAAGTCCATGACAGATTTACCATTTTCATCCACTTGATGGAAGACAAAATCATAGAATAAAATTATGGGGAATTTTTCACCAGATTCTGACCAATTAATATCCACTCTAGATTCAATTCTACCGAATATGAAGTTTAATTTACACATTAATCTGAATAATCTGGCATTTTCTAATTCTTTAGTTAAAATCTTCTCAGTGTATTCTGCATATGCCTTTAATGAATCGAAACTGGAATATATCTTATCAATGAAAAGCCCACTTAATTCATTAATCGTTTTATTATCATTATTTGAATCTAATAAGTAATTTAATACATTTTTGAACTCTTCATCAACAGATAAATCATTAATTTGTAAGTCATCTAAATTTATTTTTTTATCATTAGATTTATTGACAATACTGTTAGCCAATTTAACCATTAATTTACCTAATTGAATGAAATCTTGTTTTTGTTCTTTAATTAGATCACGATCTTTATCGAAAAAATTCAATAAATCAAATGTACCAACACTAGACACTTTAATCATACCCGGGTCATTGGTGACAATAATTTTCTCCCAATCCAAACAATTACCCAAAGATAATCCTAATTGATGACAAGATCTGATAGCATTGGTCAATTGTATCAAATAACTCCAAAGATAATCTTGTGTGACAGGCACTATGGGGAAATTAACAAAATGATTTTCATATAGAGAAATTGCCTTTGGATAATAATCATAAATTAAACACAATGAGGAATCACCAAATCTTGTTGTTAAAAATATATCCTTTAATTTTACTATATTCGATGAATTTAATTTATTCCATTTTTGGAAAGTCTTGGATATTTGAACAGGTTCTATAGATTTACAATCGTGGATACGACGTAACACATAAATCTTCCCATCAACGTTAGAGAATACTTTAAATAATGAATTTTTATGACCTTGATAACGATTTAGCTCACCACTCTTTTCATGGAAATCTAAGGGCACTAAACCAAAATAATCTTGCACAATATCAGGCAAAGGTCCACCAGGTGGGAAAATTTGTAATGATGCAAGATTTTTTTTCACTAATTGTTCTCTAATATTATTGGGGATGAATAAAGTTTCTGCAGTTCTTTCATTGGGTTCTAAAGGTAATTTCAATTGTGGTGGAGTCTCTGGAGCATACAAATGATATTGTAATATAGAATGAGGTGGTGGATAAATACTTGGATACCTTATTTGGTTCAATTCAGAATGACCAGGTATTGGTGGAGTAGCCGTATTGAATGGTAATGGATTTGTCGGCAGAGTTGATTCTGATAACATTAATGGTGGTGGTAAAGGATGTTGTAAAGATGATGGAGGAGGTGGCGGTAATTGCGTATCATTATTATTCATCAAAGAAAAGTAATCCTTATCATTAGTATGGCTGTTGTGATTTAGTATTGGTGTTTGAGAACCACCATTTGTTAAATTACCAGCTGAATTAATTGGTGTAAAGCTTTCTGCTTTATAAGCATTAAATGTGGGCGTTATATTTGCTGGATTATTAGAAGTATTTGCTGTATTTGATGAAAGTGATAAATTTGAAATGCTTTGATTCGTTACATTAACATTATTATTATTTGATAGTGGAGTAAAACTAGCTGATACTTTAGCATTAAATTTACGTCCGGAAGAAGACGAAGTAATTGAATGAGAAGCAGATAGTGGTGGTTTAATTGGGGTTACTATTGGACTAGATGTTACAGGTACAGCGCTAGTAGTCACTGGAGGATCTACCGTATCACCTTCATGTTTAAATGGACAACCTTCCTTTTGTTTCTTACAATACCCGTAGATGGTAACGTTTCTACAAGGGATATCCTTAGCCCACTCTGCACTAACTTTATCCATAATTTCTCGTTGGAATGGCAAACAATAAAAAAATAAATGAATATGTTAACCCAAATCTGATCTCTCGATTAGCCGTCAATTGTATATTGAATGTCTATAGCTGACAGATATCGAAATTTGACATGTAAACAACACACCTTTTGGGTTTCAATTCCAGATACAAATTTCCAAATAAATTTCGCGTGAAATAATTGACGCGTCAGGGTAACTTACATAGGAGTATTATATCATTAGGAGGTCTGTTAAGGTAACATTGTAATAGGCGGTTAAGTCAAGAAAGGTTGTATTATAAAACTATTATATGTGTGGTTGAGTACCAACTAATATATTTGAATTCTTATATCTGGAAACAAGTGATGTTTTAATAAATCTCGGTCTAGAAAAAACGACACTACTAATCCTAATAGCTGTCACTTTTACATTTTGTCACAATACATACCGTGTCATACAATACAGTATTGAAAGTATAAACAAATTTATTATTAGCTTTGTTTAGTTATTGATGTATCTCTTGCTCGTGTGGCTGTACATATGTAACAAAAGGAAACTTGTAGGAAACCAAACCTATCATTTGAAATGGTAGAGATGAGCTGTTTCCAGGTATCTTTGGATTGATACTATATTGTTTCTCTTGTGTGAGAATTCACAACTAGATTGTTAATATATTATCAGATAATTTGAACTTGGCCAAATTCCTATATACTATCTGTATAAAATGTGCAGAGTGGCCCTATGGGCAAACATTGTACAGCCTATAAAAAAACATTCCCCATCCGCCCATTATAAGTCCACTCGCATTGCCCTTGGTGAAGTATCATTGGATACACCCACTACGAGTATCACACCATCGTAAACTACAATAATACCCCGGGCATAAAATGAATAACCGGACATAAAATAAATAATACCGGTCTTTTCTTCTCTTAATTAATTTTTCAATGCAATGAAAAATCATTAGCTGGTCACAATAAATGCATTAATTATGTATTTAATTGTTTGCAATATAGGAGAAACGCATAATATATTCATTTATTAACTATTGGTAATCAATTATACACCCATTACACCGGAATTATGTGCTCCGACAGGCCCACAGTATGCGGTGTATGGAGGCGATTGAGTGATTTTATGTCCGATTTCACATACCGTTTTTTCCACATTATATAATATGTTATATAATATATAAAGGCAGTTGTAAGTGGTTGGTTAGTTGAATTGTACAGCAACGAGCAACAAACAAACAGAAAATGGTTGGTAAAGTTATTATTGTGACCGGTGTGTCCAGAGGTATTGGTAGATCTATTGTGGAAAGAATTTTTGCCTTGGATAAAGAAGCCATTGTGTACGGTATTGCCAGATCAGAACCACCTTTAAAGGAATTGAAACAAGAATACGGTGACAGATTCTTCTATGTCGTCGGGGACATCACTTCTGATGATAAATTGAAAGAATTGGTTGATTTGGCTATTGCTGGCCACGGTAAGATCGATTCTTTGATTGCTAATGCCGGTGTCTTGGAACCAGTGCAAGACGTTCACAACATTGATATTGTTGGTTGGAGAAAATTGTATGACATTAACTTCTTTAGTATTGTCTCCATGGTCGGTATGGCTGCTCCACATTTGGTCAAGACTAAAGGTAATGTGATCTTTGTATCATCTGATGCCTCTGACACTTATTTCAGTAACTGGGGTGCCTACGGTTCCTCTAAGGCTGCTTTGAATCATTTTGCTATGACTGTAGCTCACGAGGCTGAAGGTGTTAAATGTTTATCTGTTGCACCAGGTATTGTGGATACTTCCATGCAAGTTAAGATTAGAGAAGAAGCTGGTCATAACATGTCTAAGGAACATCATGAAATGTTCAAAAATTTGAAATTGGATAACAAATTATTGGCTTCTGATATCCCAGCTAATGTTTACTCTGAATTGGCTTTGAAGGGTATCCCAGAAGATTTAAATGGTACTTACATTTCATTCGATTCTCCAGCTTTAAAAGACTACCAATATTAGATATTGTACATATATATAAGAAATAAATAAATATCTATATTATAAACTTTTTAAGTTCTATCTTTAATGGCTTTTTGCACATTGGCATACACTTCATCCACAGTGGTATCACATCTAATCTTAACGACTTTATCTTGCTTACCGAAATATTCAATGACTGGCATACTGGTCTCTACAAATGTCTTAAATCTTTTCTTAATGGATTCAATGTTATCATCCACTCTACCACTAGTCTTACCACGTTCTAATAATCTTTCTAACATGGTCTCTTCAGGACAATCAAAGAAAAGAACAAATTTACTAGGCACAATAACTTCTTCAAAAGTGATAGCTTGATCCATCTTTCTGGGGAACCCATCCACTAAGAATTTCTTATTACCTTGAGAATAGTTAGATTTGATGGCATTTTTCAATAAGGCAATAGTGATCTCTTGTGGGACAATTAAACCTTCTGTGATATAATGTTTAATCAATTCACCAAATTCAGATCCCTCACGTGCCTGTTCAGCACGAAGTAAATCACCAGCAGATAAATGAACAAAATGATAATCTTCCACTAATTTAGCACATTGTGTACCTTTACCAGCACCTGGTCCACCAAGGACAAACACTACAGTGACTTCATCAGTAGTGAATTCAGGTTTCTTTTCCACGTTTGTAGTCATATCTTCTTCTTCTAAAAATGGTCTTGGTTTATCCTTGGAATATAATAATGATGCAAATGTAGTACCCACGGCTAAGATACCTAATATGACAAGTTGTTTACCTTGAAATTTGCGTTGTTTAAGTTTTAATGGTGAGATATTTTCTTGTTTATGAAATGTCGTTTTTTTCTCACATAAAGTCGATCTCGAATGAAAATTATTTACAATGAGAGGGGTTATGGACATGCGAGGGTGATGATTGAGTACCTTTCCACACCCCATATAATATTCCTTCGGTATACTCTTGATAAAATTATAGCGAAGCATTTATATATGTAATTTATTGGATCTTTTAGCTGTATAGATCCACCCCCCCTTTGTAAGCACCTTTTCTCGAAGGTTTCGTTATTATAATAATTATATATTTTTCAAATCTTGGAAAAGTAATTAAAACGTCAAAACAGTGATAGGTCAAAGAACTATATTAAATTAAAGACAAGAGATGGATGACAGTGAGATAGTAGAGTTCTTATTGAATGATGATTTCAATAAGGAAAACGTGGTTGAGTCCCCCACAAAGAAGGATGCCTCTAAAGAACTCCCTAAACAAGCGGCTAAAAAATTGAAGAATACAAAGGAAATAACAAAATCTGTAGTGAGAGAGGATTTTGAATTAATGGAAGGGCTAGATGATTTAATTATGACTTCTAATGTAAATGCAGAGAGTGGTACCAAAAGAATATCCCTTAAAAATGAGTCTCGTTTGGATTCATTAAATAAAAAATTAGCTGACAGAGAAAAGAGAGACAGAGAAAAGAAAGACAAAAAGAAGTCTACGAGATCATCAGAGAGAGCTGTCATTACACCTAAATTAACAGAAGAAGTTAAATCACCAAAGAATAGAGAACAAAAAACACAAGATACTGAAACGTCTATAGAGTTTAATGAGTCTAGTGTAAATACATTGAAATTTGATGCACCCAAAAAAATTGTCATATCAGTTCAAATCATGGACCCTACAAATAATTCTATAGAGACACAGAAAGTTTACACTTACAATAATGTGGAAGAATATACATTAGATGTGAAGGCTAAAAAGGGCGAAACAATATCGAAAGCTAGAAAACGTAAAGATCGTAAGAAGAAATCCATGCATAAAAAAGATAATGAAAAGGAAACAAAACGTACTACTGCTTCTTCTGAAGGGGAATTCCAATTTAAAGATACTAAATCACCAAAAAATGTTAAACAAACTACTCCTGAGTCAGATATCAAGAAGGAATCGAAAGACAATGAAACGATTAATGCAAAGAGAAAAACTTCTAAAAGTCACAAAAAGAAAGAAACGTCAGTTAAAGAAAATTTCATTAAAGTAGAATTCTAATTGTATCAACAACGAATATATATTTATGAATAACTGATCCAACATGCATCTCTATCATTTAAAATAATATGTTAATTAATGCAAGTATACATATACATATAAAAATATATCTATGTCTTTATGTTTAAATTATTCTAAATCCATCATTTCATCATTACTATGAGATTCATTTTTCAAGGTATCATTAGTGGGTTCATTCCTTTTGGATCGTTTAGTCAGACCGATTGGATGGAATAAAGAAATCATAGATCGTTTCCTCTGAATAGAGTCTGATGTTTCTTTATTGTTCATCACTGAATTAACAACTAATGGATGGTCATCATCTAGTGTCACTGTAACGTTTAACTCTAGGGCATGTAATAATAATTCATTAGCAGACGTATTGGAAGGTTGAATGGCTAATGCCTTATGCAAATAATCAATAGCTTTTTGTAATTCATTGATCTTCAAATATAAGAACCCCAATGCACAGTATATATCAGAGTTTTTCTCTGAATCTTCCAAGATGAATTTGAAACATTTGATAGCTCTTTCATGTTCTCCCAGTTTCTTAAAAGTGTGTCCCAAATTAGTCTGTATGGAAATAGCAGTTTTCGATGTGGGATTCATATCTTTCACTTCTTCTGCTGCTTTCTTTAGATACCTTTTGGATTTTTGATAATCTTGTTTCTTGAAATACATTACCCCCATTTCATTCAACAATAATGGATCATTGGGGCATATGTCATAGGCTAGTGTGAAAAATTCTTCAGCTAATGTTACTGTGTTTGATGACATATATTGCATCCCTAAGAAAAGATTTGGTAAATGACTACCGGGGAAGAATCTAGCTGCAGTAGAATATGCAGAAAGAGCTTGGTCTTGTTCACCTTCTTGAGCATACGTGTGAGCAAAACCTAACCATGCTGGTGCAAATGTGGGATCGAGTATAGATGCCTTGGAGAAAAATTTTCTTGCCTCTTGTATCTTGTTCATTGTCATATAGTATGTAGCCACACTAAACCAAGTGATGGGACTCTTAGGGAATTTTTCTGCTAGATTATGCGATAATAAAAATAATTTATTCTTGGCATTAACTTCATAGAGACATGAAATGTATACAGGTAAAATTTTGGGATTAAATTCATCCTTTGCCAAATACTGTGAGCAAAGATCCAAACATTCACCAAAGTTGCATTTTGTGTAAAGAATATCAATATTACTGCGAATAAGGTCAACATTAGAATCTAAACTATATTCTGATGTCAATACATTTTGTGACGCTAGTGTTCTATCGTTGTTTATCAATTTAGATAATTTTAAAGTGTAAAAATGTTTCACAATTTCTTCATTATCATCTAAAGAGGAAAAATCCAGATTATCTATCAGATCCCATTCCTCCTGCGGTGTTAAAAGAAATTTACCGGTAAGTTGATCAAATGCTTCAAAATTTTTAACATCCACTAATACTGCTTCTGTCAGTGATTCTTTAGCCTTCTCAAAATTATTTAAAGTAAGATAAATCTTACCTCTTAAGAAACATAAAGATGATTCTAATTTTATACCACCATCAGTATGTTGTGATTTATCAGTGTCATTCTCTAGGGCAAATGGATTAGATTCACCAACCACATCTAATGCGTCTTCATATCTTTGTAGTTTTACCAGACATAAAGTCATTAAATATTGACACATGACACTAATAGAATCTAGGTTTTCATTGGATAGTAAATTCGTTGCTCGTAGATATTCACCATTATCATAATACACTTGTGCTAACCAAAAGGCGTCATTGGGATCTCCCGTTATATTATAAATTTTATCACCAATGTATTCCGCCGTGGTATACATATGTTGCATTAATGCATCGTGTCTCCAAAGACGTAATTTTTCTACAGATGATAATTCAGATAAATCAATTTCATTTGTGGTAGTAGTTGCCGCCGTATTTGTAGTCAATGTTGTTATAGTTGTTGTGGGAAGACCCTTCCCTTTAGAATATTCATTAGAATCTGTTTCCGGGATGAAACCAGATGTGTCCTTGTACTCTCTCTGTAGACTTACTTTACGTAATGTGGAAGGTACAGTGTAACCAAATGTACCATTTTTGGTCATTGATGCCATTAACATCGAATTATTATTCCCATTAATTCCAGTCTTAGATTGGTGTGGGGTTGCCATATTTGACACAGACATATTCTTATTAACTTTTTGACCTAATGGACTATTTGCCAAAGAATGGAATGGATTCGACATTCCTGTAGATCTATTAAATACACTTGAATCATTCCCTTGTGTAACATTATTATTTGGTGGTGGTCCATTTCTTGATGATCTATTAGCAATAAAGGGTGATATTGCTAAAGTAGAGTTATGTTGTGAGGGAGTATTCCCTGGGGATGTCAAATTTCTCATCAATGGTATTACCTTTTATTAATTTCTACAATCTTTAACTGATCATCATCATCTGTTTACTAAACTAATTGTACAATTTCAATACTATATTACAAAGTCATTATCCACGAATTAAAGATTATATAATACAATGATAGTGTCACATTAATATTATATGTTGTGGACATTCAAATATATGTCATAATTACAGCAAGCTCTTTCGTTATTATATAATGATATATGTTTACTAGTTTGATCAAAACTGTCAATACGAAATAGTGAAGGTTTTAACTGAGATAAATTACTGTAATTTTCTACTGAATAAGCCCAAACCCTAACACAGTCACTACTCAAAACAGTATCAAGATATTACTCAGTATTGGACTACACACTATATGAGCCATAGACAGTATTTAATGATGGTTCATTGGCACCAAAATATTCTAACTGGAAAAGAACCAGCGGTAAAAGTGGAAAAAACACAATTTTTCCACCGGAATTTCAGTATTTTCCAGATGAGTCTTTTCTCGAGGGCCATAGATCCAAAGACTGGGGACATGGCATATAAAGGTGTGTGTTTCAGCCAAGCTGTCGAGATATGTCTAGGTAATGTTCTGTCATAAGTAAACAAGTTAACCACAACTACATTATATATTAAATCATGACTGTTACTCTACATTTAAGAGCAGAAACTAAACCATTAGAAGCTCGTGCTGCTTTAACCCCTACCACCGTCAAACAACTTTTGGTTAAAGGTTTCAAAATATACGTGGAAGAATCCAAACAATCGATCTTCGATATTGATGAATATAAGAAAGTGGGTGCTATTATTGTGCCTGCCGGTTCATGGATCTCTGCTCCTCGTGACAGAATTATCATTGGGTTGAAAGAAATGCCAGAAGAAGATAGATTCCCATTAGTACACGAACACATCCAATTCGCTCATTGTTATAAAAATCAAGGTGGTTGGAAAGACGTTTTAACTAGATTTATCAACGGTAAAGGTTTACTATATGATTTAGAATTTTTAGAAAATGATGAAGGTAGAAGAGTCGCTGCCTTTGGGTTTTACGCTGGGTTTGCCGGTGCTGCCTTAGGTCTAAGAGACTGGGCTTTCAAACAATCACATAAGGACTCTGAAGATTTACCTGCTGTGTCTCCATATCCAAATGAACAAGCTTTAATTAAAGATGTTTCCATCGATTACCAAAATGCTTTGAAACATGGTGCTAAGAAACCAAAAGTTTTAATTATTGGTGCTAAAGGTAGATGTGGTTCTGGTGCTATTGATTTATTACAAAAAGTGGGTATTCCAGAAGAAAATATAATAAAATGGGATATTGCTGAAACCTCTCGTGGTGGTCCCTTCAATGAAATTGCACAAGCTGATGTGTTTGTCAATTGTATTTACTTATCTAAACCAATCCCACCATTCATTAATTACAAATTATTAAACCATAAAGATAGAAAATTGAGAACAGTGGTGGATGTTTCTGCTGATACTACTAATCCTCATAACCCAATCCCAATTTATGAAATTGCCACTGTGTTCAACAAACCAACTGTCACTGTGCCAACTACCGCGGGACCAAAATTATCTGTCATTTCTATTGATCATCTACCTTCATTATTACCAAGAGAATCTTCTGAATTTTTCGCACATGATTTATTACCATCATTAGAACAATTACCAGAAAGACGTGTAGCTCCAGTTTGGGTCAAAGCTGAAAAATTATTTGATAGACATAGTGCTCGTGTATACAGATCATCCAAATTATAAGTAATTAAAAAAAATGAGAACGTTCTTATATTTCTTTTACGTATATATAACAATGTAAATAAAAGTTAAAATCTGATAAAAATTATATGCACAATGAAATTGAAATCTTACTGATTGCTATTATTCAAGTTCAATTGAAACTTTTTGCTTCTTGTTTTGTTTATTCTTTTTCTTATTTTGCTTCTTCTTACCAAACATAGCTTTCTTTAATTCTTCTGTATCACTTACTTCAGCTTCACTTTGTTCAGCGTCTTCAATGACACCTCTCTTTCTCACTGTATCGTATTTCTCAATAGATTCATCACATAATGCTACACAATTCAATCTTTCACCACAATCGTATACAGCAATTTGTTCCTTTGTCTTCATATCCCATACAACAATCTTACCATCTGAACCAATACTTACCATGTAAGTACCAAAAGTGTTTTTGTAAAATTGGAAATCCTTCACACGATTGGTGTGGCCTAACAATTGGAATTCAGGATCCTTAATTTCAGGTTCATCCATAATTAATTGTTCTGTTGGGTAGAAGGCAATGTTACCATCACTTAACCCAACACAAATGTATTCTTTATCTTCTAATTGAACTTTTTCTAAATGTAAGATAGTTCTTCTTCCCGTGTCCACTTCGTAATGAACTTTAGCACTAGCGGTAGAATAAATTAGAATCTTAGTTTGTAACCCAACGGCAAAATGATCACCATTGTTTAACCATCTGACGTAATTACCATTTTGATTATATTTTCTTAATTTCAACACTGCAGCTTTCTTCACAGTCATTAAATTCCATAATCTAATTGAATGATCATCAGACACACTGATAGCCACTCTACTGGATGGATGAATATCCATATCATTAATTCTCTTAGTGTGACCCTTTAAGACACCGAAATTTTCCCAATCTTTCACTCTCCACATAATAATCTTATTATCTTCAGATGCTGATAAAAGCCATTTATTAGTACTTGCTTCACCTTTTGAAAATTTTAAAGAAGTAATAGAACCTTGATGACCCATTAAAGTACCCAATTCTTTCCTCTTTTGTAAATCATATATTCTAATATGTTCATCATTAGAACCGGATACAAGATATCTCTTGGAGACATCTAAACATTTAACACTTAAAGAATGAGCTTGAAAATGGAACACTGGAGTGAACACTGGTGTGGAGCTGATACTTAAGTCTAAAGAAAGACATAAGATATTGTGTTCGTAAGAACCTGCAATGATTCTGAATTGATTGTTTACCATTTTTGAATTGGGTTTAGTTTGGCAGTGAATCTTTGGTTAAGCGATGACCATCGATTTAAAATTTTCATTTATATTTTTTTTTACTTTAATTTTTCACTGTTTAAAAAAATAACCATAATTTTTAAGAATAATAAATAATTATATATATATGCAAACTAATATTACACAACAACTTCATTTCCACCTGATATTGGGAAATCCTTCAATATCTTGGCAGGTTGGAAGTTTGACAAATGACTCTTGATGGAACTACTCATTCTTTCTCTACCGAGTAAAATATTTGATAATCCCATTCTTAAATATTTAGAGAAAATTTCACTAGTACGAGGGATAATATCATCATCTGAACCTAGTGTGAATAACAAGATCCATGAGGATAATATGATCATTAAAGGTAACCAGAAGTACATCAACATTTTATCGTTTTGGAAACTCAAGTCACTTTGATTGAAAAACACATCATCAAAATCTTCATCTGATTCACTGTCTTCCTCCTCTTCCTCTTCTTCTTCCGCATTTGCAAATGATGAAAGCATACCTACATTTTGCAATGCATTATTCCCAATAAGTTGTTCTTGTAATTTACCACCTTTAGAAGGATCAAGTAAACCCTTGGGGAATAAATCTTCGTATTTAGGTAACAATTCATCATTGATTCTGTTCACCATCCTATTCCATAATGACGATGACGCGTTTGTCTCATCTTCATGAGAATCCACTTGTCTTTCATCACTGTTGGATTCATTTGTCTCCACACCACTATCTTCATCAGCATTGTAATCATCGGAACAATCATCTGATTCAGTTTCCACATCTGTATTGATTCTAGTGTGATTGACAAAATACAATTCATTTGGAGTCACATCATTAATTGCTCTCTTGGATGAACCTTCCAATTTACTCAATGTATTGATAATTTCTTTATCACCACTAATTGATGCAAAATGTAATGGAGTGTAACCAAATGAATCTTTCTTTACCGCCAAATAATTGGGACTCTTATCAATTAATAATTTAGCCAATGATTTGTATGATAATAAACAAGCATAATGTAAAAGTGTTCTCCCCAAATCATCACTTAATGCAAAATTAAAATTTTTAGCATTTTGTATTATGTCAATGATTAAATTTTCTGTATTTGGTAAAGTGGAATAAGTGTTTGAATGATTACCACTAGTGTTATTGTTCCCCTTCATTTCATTTTGAGAATTTGTACTTTCTACAATTTGTCTAGCAATATTTCTAGGATCATCTAATCTACCATTCATTTTCAATCCAACAATTTGTAAAGCCAATTCAATAATTTGTTTATCAGTGTCATCAACATATGTAAACACGGGTCCCATCTTTGGTGCAGATTTATTAATATTATATTCACCTGGTTCCATCACGGAGACAATGACTTGACCCGCTGTAGATGCTGGTGGTAAATATGATACCATTGTAGTCTCATTCCAACATTGACTGGAAAGAGCTACATTTTCACCAAATTTCACAATAAGACCTTGTTTAAAATTTGAACCTAATAAAGTAATTTCAATACCACCTGCTAATGTTCCCTGTGCTGGGATAGCACGATGAATACATGGTTTATTAGCTGTAATAGGTAATGATGATGACCCGGAAGAAGATATTGTATCTGTGGCCAATTGGTTTGTAAATGATGAATATGATGCAGATGAAGAGAATGAATCCACAGTGTCAAAACTTCTTCTTTGTCTTTTCCTATTATCTAATGGTAAAGCACTGGGTAAATAATTATGTGGAGCTGAATTTATTGGACTGGGGAAAGATGAATTGTCTAATTTATTATTGTTTAAATGTTTTGTATTTTCAAAAATATTATCTTCACTTTGAGAAGATGGTGATGGGAAATGACTATATTGTATATTCAACGGAGTTGTATTTGACACATCCGGTGAAGGCATTTGTTTAAACAATTTTGGTGTTACAGTGACATTATTAGTTTTATTGTTTTTAGTTTTGTTGTTGTTATCACCATTTAAACTATTTGATATAAGAGCCAATTCACCTTCTAACATTTTAGCCTTCTTGTCCATAATAACAATTGGAGTAGAAATATGTTTAGCAATTATTTTCTCATTGGAATCTCTAATGATAAACAAAATTTTGAACCCATCTGGTGCTATATGATGTCTGCAATAACATACAATTCTTGTTTGTAATTCAAAATTAATTTCCCTCTTGTCATCTGATTTATAACCGATAATGGATGAAAATTTATCAATAGCATCAGTAGGTTTATTGCCAATTAATGTCAATTGTCTATTATTGAATATTAGTGCTCTTCTATTTGGATTATGAATCCAAAGTAAATTATCACAAAGTCCCGATTTTCTTCTTGAGCCTCTTCTTTGTTCTCTCCTTAGACAAGTATTACAAACGTACGTTTGTTCATCACTGGGACTACAAATTAAAAATGCATCAACAAACAATGTTTGATCTCTAAAATCTTGAGAGTAATTACTTAAAGTTGGGTCTTCTTTCAAGAAAAATCTTTCCTTAGCAATGGTATCAGTAGTTAAATGTATTAAAGATTGATTGAAAGTATCATTCTTTGACGTTAAAGTCAATTTCAATTGATATTGGTTCTCAACACGAGATACAAATGGTAAACCTGTCATGGTTAAAGTTGTTGGTAATGTCTTTTCATCAATTTGCATCAAATCAGTGATATCTACACTCTTGGTGACAATAGGTTCCTCTCTACCAAATTCTATCCCTTCATAGATATATCTTATATTATTGGTGATCTTGAAATCATCAGTATCAGCATCTTTATCGTCATCCCTATTTGATTTGGAATGGTCATTCTCTACTATTGGTTCACTGGGTGAATCCATGGGATGTAAGAAGTCCACTAACATATCTGTCACCATAACTTCCAGTTCACCATTCTCTTGCACATTGCTGGGGGTAGCAATATCACTGTTCACAGTTCCCAGTTTAATGGGTGATTGAGCTTCGGTCATCTTTATCTTTATCTTTCACTTGGTGTTCCAACAGATAAACAACTGTTTGGCAATAAAAACACACGTCTTTGTATTTATAACAGATCCCTGGGAGAGCCACACGATTCGAGTTCGAAATTAAGCAACACGAATTCAAGCAACACAAACGATGCAACACAAATTTTGCGTGTAAATAATATCTCGAAAGGAATTTTCTACTATGAAAAACGTTATTTTTAAAGTTATTCCAGTTTAAAGAGTGAACCCCGCCGGCCGTGTGGAGTGATCGTGAATGATATACGAACCCTATACGTATCCGTGCAAAATGACAAACCATTAGGGCTGAATTTATTTTGGAAAACGTTTTGCGCCTAAAACTGTTTGAGCCCTAGTGGGAATATAGTGAACCCTATTATGAAATATACAATGCCCTTACGCCAATTAGGGTTCCGTGTTTTAAGTTGAAACAGGCAATTCTTTGGGTCAAAGTAATATATATATAGATATTAATCATTGATGGTCAGATTAGGAAATTAAGCACAAGAGCAAAAGGACAATGGCTGCTGATCTGTACACGGAGTTTGACATCGAGGACTACCAGGGAATTGAACCCCTGCCCATCAGCACGGGTTTGGACAATGAATTGTGTCAAATTATGTACACGGAGGAGTACACTCAATTAATGGGTATCGCTAGACGTATGTTGCAATTGAACGAATTGACTCCTCGTGCCCTCAGATTGACCTCCAAAGTCATTGAGTTGGCACCTGCGTTTTACACTATTTGGAATTATCGTTTTGCTGTGATGGATTTCTTGATTAAAGAAAATGACACTTTGATCAATGACGAATTGGATTGGTTGGACGATATCACTTTGCAAAACCCTAAAAATTACCAAATTTGGTCTTACAGACAATCTCTGTTGTCTCAATTGGATAAATCACCTTCTTTGAAACGTGAATTACCCATTATGCAAATGATGTTAGATGATGACACTAAGAATTATCACGTTTGGTCATACAGGAAATGGGTGGTTAAATTCTTGGGTGATTTCTCTAATGAATTAACTTTAGTCGACGCATTAATCGATAGAGATATTTATAATAATAGTGCTTGGAATCATAGAATGTTTTATTTGAAAAACATTCAACCAGATGACACTATTCTTCGAGAAGAGATAGAATACGTAATGTATAAGATTCAATTGGTACCACAAAATGTCAGTTCATGGAATTACCTACGTGGTATTTATCAAATCTTTAAAAATGGTCAATTTGATGATAAAATTATATCATTTGTACAATCATTCATTGAACCATTACAATTGAACAAAGATTTGCCCCAAGCAGATTTACCTGAAATTGAATCATCATTTGCACTTGAATTTATTGCTCATGCCACTAAGGATAAATCAATCTCTATCAATGCTTATAAATCATTGGCATTGAAATACGATCCAATTAGAGAAAACTTCTGGAATCATAAGATTCAAATGTTAACAAAATAAAGACAATGCTTTATTACTAGAATATATGTATTATAATGAATATGTAATCAATTTTTTTTCTTTTAGTGTCGTGGGAACATACCTCTGTGATCCATCTTCTTTCTCTTCTTGTTCATTTCAATAGTATCTTCAATTTCCTCCACATCATCAATAAACGTATCTTGATCCTTCAATTGTTTCCTGAAATGGTGGGAATTCCTCACGTATCGAACCAATCTGTTATAACAAAATTCACCGAACCCTAAGTAATAATATATAAATTTACCCAAATCATAACGTTCATAGGCAAAAACGTACCCACTGTTCCTTCTCACTGCAGCTAAGACAACCGCTACAAGAGTAATATCTACTCCAATATGCACTAACCCTGGTAAACCCATGATTTGATCTTTAAGTTTCAATTTAGTGTGATCTTTATTTTTTTCTGGTTTCTTGAATATGAAAAATTCAAAAATTATATTGAAACTTTCAAATAAACAAAAACCACACACTCAATTGCTCTCACCACAATCACCCCTCCCCTAGCTATGTCGCTGCCTATATCTCGTGAGAATCTGCTCAAGTTTAAACCTGTAAAGACATTCAGATTACAAGAAAAGGAGGTGACCCCCATAACGTCTTTAAATTTCGATGATCATGGGAAATACTTATTGACAGCATCTGCTAGTGATAACATGCATCTTTACGATACAATTAGTTGTAAATTTTTAAACACTATAGGTTCCAAAAAATACGGTTGCCATTCAGCCAAATTCACACATGCTCAAAATGAATGTATATATTCTTCCACAATGAAATCATTCGATATAAGACATTTAAATTTAGAGACTAATCAATATTTACGTTATTTCACTGGCCATGGAGCATTAGTACACGATTTACAAATGTCCCCCTTAAATGATACATTCCTATCAGCATCCTACGATGAATCTGTTAGACTTTGGGATTTAAGATCATCTAAGGCACAAGCAATTGTCCCCAGTGTAGTGCCCAATTGTATTGCATATGATCCATCAGGGCTAGTGTTTGCCCTAGGGAACCCAGAATCCATGGAAATTGGATTGTATAACATTAAACAATTGACTAGAGGTCCCTTCCTAGTGATTAAATTGGATGCACAAGTCATTAAACCAAATTGGAATAAATTAGAATTCTCTAATGATGGGAAATATATATTAGTAGGGTCCTCCTATGGGAAACAATTAGTATTAGATGCCTTCAATGGTAATGTTCTTTTTGAATTGACAGGGAATAGACCGTTCCCCACTAGAGAATTCTTGGATACTGGTTCAGCATGTTTCACTCCAGATGGGAAATATACGTTAGCCACAGATTATGATGGGAAAATTGACATTTGGTACCATTCTGATTCAGTGAGTCCCGCTAATTTGAAACCTGTTGGTTCCATCACTGCAGCACCTGAATCATCTCCAAGATTAATTGCATTCAATCCTAAATACTCAATGTTTGTCACTGCTGATGAAAATGTCGATTTCTATGTATTTGATAATAACTGAGTATCCCGCTCCCCTCAAAAGATTAACGTATGTTTATGTATATTATATATAACATCATTTTTAATTATTCTAATAATTCATCAATATCAGGGTATCTTAAATCACTATTCTCTTCACACCAATCTGCCCAATGTTTTAAATATTTATTACCACTTCTTTGTAACATCTCCATGTTACCCACAACACATAATTGCTTTTTCGGTCTAGTCATGGCCACATTTAATCTTCTCTCCTCTTTCAAGAACCCAACTTCAAATTTATCATTACTTCTCACTAGGGATAATATAATCACTTCCTTCTCTCTACCTTGGAACCCATCCACTGTAGAAATTTCAATGCCTGGATACTTATCTACAATTATTTCTTTCAAAAGAGATACTTGTGCACTGTATGGTGATATAATACCAATGGATTCTTGTGATACATTATTGTCAATTAATTTTTCCACATGATATTTCACCAATAATGATTCATTTTCATTAAATTTAGATGATATGATGGCACTTGATGATTCCTCCGTAGATTCAGGAAATTCATCACCTTGTGTATCGTACCAAATCAATGGAGATTCAGTGTCATCACTGGTATCTACACCAGGTAAATCGATCAAGGTCTTAGTAGAAACTGATTCATGTGCTAATAATTTACCATGATACATTTCTTCAGAGGAAAATTTCATAATCTCTTCATTCATTCTATATTGAACATTTAATAAATTCTTGAATTTATCACCATAAATGGAGACTAATCTATCAAATAATGTAGTCTCTAACAATTTTTGTATTTTTTTATCATCTTCTGTCTTAACAGTAGGAGGTAATTGTTTATTATCACCAGCTAATACTAATTTAGTAATATCTGATTTGTAATGAGAGATTAATGGAATCCAACATTGTGGTTCCATACTTTGTGACACTTCATCAATTATCACTGTATCAAACAATTTTGGGACTTGATCATAAACTTTTAATAACGATCTGGAAGATGAACCATGTAAAGTAGCTACAACCACTTTAGCCTCCAAGATTAAATCGTTGACAATTTTACTTTCTCTGGTTCTTAATTCTTTTCTCAATTCTTTCACTTCCTTCCAAGCATCCTTTCGATCTCTATAAGATTTCAATTTCTTGATACTAGCAATAGTTTTGTCAATATCCTTATATATATCCTTTAGAATTTGACCGTTATCACCATGTTTACTCAATATATCCAGTGAATGGGACAAATTGGCATCTAATAATCTTGCTGGATGACCAATTCTTAATAATAGATTCCCTGGTAATTCCTTAGATAATCTTTCTAGAATAGTATCAACAGCTATATTTGATGGACCACATACCAGGACTCTTTGATCTTTATTTTTCACTAATTGTAATATCAATTCCACTAAAGTATAAGTCTTCCCTGTACCAGGAGGTCCATGAATAATTGAAATTTCATTATTCAAAGTGAATGCAATAGCTTGACGTTGTGATTCATTTAAATTAGGGTTGAAAAATTTAACATCTTTAATGGAAGATGATTGTGGTATGAATGAAGTCATATTTAACAACAATTGTACTATACGATTAGAAGGTGTATCAGTAAATTCACTTAATTTCCTCATTGTAGATTCCATTCTCTTATAAGTAATTGTATTGGTTGTCTTAATGACATATAATCTGTTATGCGAATACAATTTGGTAGCTTCATTCTCTTGTGATTCATCAATCGTAAGAATCAATTGTTGTGCACTAATCTTATAGACTGTACCATTACATTGTACATCTTCATGATCATCACCATCATCCTCATTATGATTATTCTTTTTATTCTTCTTCTTTGTAGTTTTCTTACCACTAGGTTTTATTAATACAATATCACCTACTTTAATATCACCTCTTTGTATCTCTTCAGATAGGGCCAAATCTGGTGCCAATTCTACATACAATTTACCAGCTAACCCTGTTCTAATATTTTCCAAAGTTAAATGTTGTATAGCGTACCCACCTGCCACTAACTTCGATAAGGGTAAAGTAGTCAATAGTTGTTGGGTCAATTCCACATCTTGATCACGTTCATGTGAGATACCATTTAGGAACGTTTCAGCCAATTGTTTATTCATTTACAATTGTGATCTTTTTCAAATAACTTGATGTCATTCATGTTTAATGGAACACTTTAATAATTTTTCACAATGGAATCATCACTTTGTTATAAAAGTTAGAGATATATATATTATATTTATTTGGAATATTTAAAGAATTTGTGTGTAATATTTATAGAAGTGGCAAGAGTGGGTTCGAAAAAGGAATCACATCAAGTTCAAAGAACCAAACTTTTCGTTGTAACCAGGTACTTCCCACTTACCCTTCTTAACCATTTCTTCCACCTTAGCATCGATTTCTGGTTTAGCTTGAATCAATTCATCTACAGTCAATTCGTCGAAAGGTCTTGCATTTTCAATCTTACTCAAAGTGGCTTGTAAAGTGGTCAATTCTTGTGCCACTAGAGATTCAGTCTCCTTAGCATTCAACATTGCATGCTTTTCGAATTGTTCAATAGTAGATATTTGCTTCGAGGCGTCAATAGTTACAGGTTTGTACTGTTTAACAAACGATTCAATTTTGTTGACAATATCTTGATTCTTCAACACAGAGCGGTAATGATCGAAATTGATAGAATCACTCTGTTGTTGTAATTCTAGCAATTTCCTACGAGCTTCATCGTTTCTCTTCTTGAAACTGGACAGTTGAGTGGCAGTGGTACCAGATATCTTCAAAGTGGAGATCACTTTAGCCCAGTCTAACTTGTTGGCGGCTGATTTGGCTAGAGACATGTTTCTTTGTTCCTCTGTTCTTGTAGATGTTTCTTTACTAATTAAAAATCCCCATAAAATATATATATAAATGGCTATATGGAAACGGGCCAATCAAATGGAAGCTGGTGCAATTCGCGGTCACGTGAAAAGACAGTGTACACCATTACAAGACGGTTATCACGACTGGTATGTATTGAGTCTACCATTAACTGTCTGTCACTTCTTTGACATTCCCTTAAAACTTGATTTCTTTCCAATGGCTTCAATATCATGCATTTAAAGGGTTAAGATCTGGAATCTGGCCTAAGAAAACGGTGAAAAGAACTGCAAAAGGGAGTTTATATACGGTCCCCTTCATTATAGTGTAGTTATATATAGTGTAACAACGGTACAATATACTGTAATCTTGTAGAATAATGCTTATACCATCTTCTTGTTTGCTCATCACTATTATATTATATAATTGGGAAAAACAATGATAGACAATCAAGATGATTCATTATCTCAGAAGAACAACAACAATTGTAATAATACCAGTAGAAGGGGAAGTAACGCTTCCTTAGACTATCAAGAATATATGGCGTCAATGAAAAAGAGAGACAGTGAGTCGTTAATGGAATACGATGAGACTAATGGTAAGATAAATAAGAAAGTGAAAAGTGCAAGAACAATAGTCGCGTGCCTGTCTTGTAGAAAGAGACATATTAAATGCCCTGGTGGTAATCCATGTTCTAAATGTACAGCTACCAGTACGAAATGTGAATACACTGAACCGGCAAAGAAAGTGGTGGTATCATTAAAATATCTTATGCAATTACAAGATGATATTGCCAATTTGAAAAGAGAAAATGTTAAACTACATTTAATGAAGAATAGTGATAAGGTCCACATTGATGAATCTGATAATGTAATTGATAAGACTGCAGAAGTATCTACAGTGCAAGATCCAGATCATCACAATAATACGAATAACAACAATGCAAATGATGAAGAAATTGTATCCAGTTTTGCTCAGAGATCTGGGAGATTAATTGAGTCCACACAAAATCAAATTTATTTTGTTGGGTCATCATCAATGACACTATTTGGGTTGGAAATACAATCTTTAATTACAAAATATATAACAGGTAAAATTGTTCAACCATTACCGATGAGATCACCACCTTTCCAAATAAAGAAAGGTCTTAACAATCCAAATGGTAATGGCCCTATTAGAGAAGTGATTAGGTTAGATGAAACAAAATTTGATTTGATTCTGGATATTGGTACCGCTGTACATATTAAATTACCAAGTTATTCAGATGCATTGGCTTTAGTGGATACTTTTCTTCGATTTAATGATGGTTGCTTTTATTTCTTTAACGAAGGGTTAGTGAAATATAATTTATCATTAACGTATAATGGTAAATTACCATATGATAATAATGCTACTTTACAAGCCATTTGGTTTTGTAAAATATTATTAATCTTTGGTATTTGTGAAATGTATCAAGGTGCCAAAGCTAATAAGAGCGCATCATCTAAGTTACCTGGTATGGAATTTTTCGATCAAGCTTCTGAATTGTTCCATAGTTTATACTCAAGTGAAAATATTGAATATATCACCAAAGAAGGTAGTATTGAAACTGTCTTGCTATATGCCTTTTGTTTACAAGTGATGGATTCTACCGTGGCATCATATTTCTATTTTGGTCAAGCATTAAGAGCATGTTTAATCCTGGGTATGCATGTGGATTCCTCTAGTGATACTTTGACGAGATTTGAATTAGAACACCATCGAAGGTTATGGTGGACAGTGTACATGTTTGAAAGAATTTTAAGTAATAAAGCTGGGTTACCATTAAGTTTAACTGATCATACAATTTCTACTGAGTTCCCCAAGGATTTTGAGATGACTAATAGTGGTCACTATTTATTCTCCAAGGCTGAACCATTGACTAACAATGTGAGAATTGTACAAATAAATGCTAGTATATTAAACAAAATGTATCAAAGACAACCTGATTCCAATATTTTACCGACTATCCAGGCCATTTTCAAACAATTAATCCAATGGAGAAATAATCTTTCAGAATTTTGTCAAGTGGATTTTACTGTGAATAATTTGAAAATATCAAGATTATGTACCAATTTGTTTACAGAATATTTCCAAGGTATAAATTTAGCTGTGCGACCCCTGTTATTCCATTTCACATCCATTCAATTGAAAAGGTTTAAAGATAATAACACATATTTAAATTTACAAAGTTATTCTAAAGCGGTTTCCACACTGTTAAATTTTTCATTACAAGCATCAGTGAATACAATACGATCACTTTGGTCTTTAATGGAGGATAATATGGTGGCAGTGTTTGGTTACACTGATCGTGAATATTTGTTTACATCATCATGTACATTATTACTTTTCAATGTTGCATTTGGTGTGCATGAACAAACTTATGAACATATAGATCACGCATTGACAATTTTCAATATGATGAAAACTTCAGGTAATCAACCTGCTGAATTGAGAAGAGCTCAATTGTTGACATTAATGATTAATTTAGATTTCCATGATGTGATGAAAGATTTAATAGTGAAACATACAGATGAAGAGAATGTAATGGATGTACCTAACAGTCCCATGGCTACCACTACTACTACTACCGCTACACCAATGACTACAGTAACGAATAATGATTTGGATTCCATAAATGAAATTTTGAATGCTACTTTAGCACAATCATACAGTGCACCTTTAACTGAATCAGGTAGTAAAATCATTGAACAAAATGTTAATCAATTGGCTACTAATAATGCTAATCCAGTGGATCATTTAGAGAAATGGTTAAATTTAAGTTCATCAGATACAAAATTATGGGAAGAAATTTCAGATCAAGCTATGTGGTTAGGTAATGCAATGGATCCAAGTGCACCTGCAGGTACAGAAGTTGATTTCAGTGATTTCTTAATGGATCAACAATATTAGAGAGAGAGAGGAAAAATATATATAAGACAATTAAAATTTATATATATGTAAATACATTAATAGACAAATTCACCTAAATAAGCTTCAGCGACGAATCTTGCTCTAGCGTTTAAGAATAATTTCATTTCACTAATTTCTTTATCGACTTCCTCCATAAATTCTATAATGAAATCCACTAATTTAGCAGTCTTCATAGATTCTGTATGTTTATTAGTAATTAAAAATGAAATACTGTAACCTGGTATTGGTGTTCTTCTTAAGATATAAAATGCCTCTGCACGTTGTTCTAAGAATCTAGTAAATTTGTGTACTAAAATTTGTTCAATTTCATCAGCTTGTTTCACCATTAAAGATACACGAATGGAATTAACACTTGGTTCAATTAGCACTTGTTCATTTTCATTACGTGAAATATGCATTGGTTGTAATAACAATTCTGCACTTGCATTGGGCACTTCCACTTCTGGTCTGTTATGTCTTTCCACTTCTTGAGATGAAAAATTGGATAAAGTCAATGCAGCTTCCAAAGAATAACGTACTGCGGTCAAATATGGACGTAACGATTGTGACATTGGTGGAGTGTGAGTTGTACGTTTACTTTCAATAGCTGTTTGATAGTGGAAAATTGGTTTTAAATTAAATATTAAAATGCCCCTATGAAAACATGTAGAGGTTACCCGAATACGTCAGAATAATGACAGTATATTAATATTATATATACATAGTGGTAATAGATATATATTAAATTGTCTACTCACCATTGATCAAGGAGCTGACTGCTAATAACCCAAGTAATGCGAACTTGGCGTATTTATTTTCAGAGACCCAAATGGTAATGTACCCCAATTGTGGAATGTAACCTTTCACAGTACCGACGATATCTTTCTCCTTGGATAAATAAATCTTCTTACCTGCATACAATGGGATATCATTACCTGCATTGTTATCACCTTTGGTGAGCAGTAATTGCTTGCTTTCACTATGATGATCTCTCATGACTCTATGCACAATGGGGATTTGTTTGCCCTCGACTTCGTAGACCACTACGTCCCCGACATGAGCTTGTTTCTCTCTGTTCCATAGGAACAGGATATCACCTCTTTGGAATGCAGGTTCCATGGACCCGGACAACACCACTACAATTGGTGAATGTGTGTTAGCCACTAGGGACAAACCTTGCCAAAACATGTAAGCGGAGGCAAACACGAAACATAAGTTTAGAAACTTGGTCAATTCCAATCTCAAGTTCATCGGTGGGGGGATGGATGGTGTTACCTTGTTATAGAGTGGCTTTAATGTGCTGTTGGTTTATTTGTTTTGGAAAATATCGTTTGGTTTTACAAGCGGCGCGTGCGGGTAAATGTGAGGTGAAGAGGCTGTTAATGAATGAATGAATATATAAGTGTATATATAAGTACAAGGACAGTTGCATTGGGGGTGGTGTATGTGTGTTGAAGTTCTATAGGTATTTTATGCAATAACACTTCCTGCTCATATCTAAGAAAAGTACAATTGCTTAAGAATAAATATTCCTTTCATAAACTTACTCAGTGTCACCCCATCCGAGTAGTAATTGTAATTGTTCATATCTCATTTCAATAAACTCTTGCAACGGTTTCTTACACGATTGCAACTGTTTAAATGATTGACACCATATGATCCAAGACAATGCATGCAATAGAGAATCTGCCAAATCATCATCTTTCCTTGGTCCCGCAGTGGTTGTATCCAATTGTAAACAATCAAAAATGGAGAATTTCTTGTTGTGATTGTATTGTCTTATGCAATTTGCATACGGTTCATTGAGTTGTAAATGTATGTGATTCATCTTTCCCTGAAGTAATCGTACTACTGTGTCGATTCTATAAGATTTTGATAGTTTCGTGTTCACCTCTGTTGGTACCCACAATTTGGTCATCTTTCTTGGATCTGCTGAATGTACTTGACAATTTGTTGATTGTTTGAGAGAATGATATAACAAATGTTCCAAAATGTTTACTTTTATAATGGGATCTGTGATGAACCTTGAAGACGCAGTTCTCGTTCTTTGTCTTTCGAGTGTGAACATCGAGGGGACCCCGTTTTGCGTAAGCCAATGAGTCAATTGTTCCACTAGTTTATTTGTATCATGAGGACTCAATGACAACGTCTCATCTTGCAAAAATTTATTTTGTAAATTTATCTTATCCCATTGCAACAGTGTGATCTCATTGCCAGTGTACCGCAGTGTGGCCCTTGAGAAATTCAATACACCACAGTCAATAGCCGTCACGGTCAATGGCCAATGAGCCAACCCTTCCAATGTATCGCATTGTTTATTTATATTCAATTGTCTTTGCAATTTCGTCGTACCTAGCGGGGCACCCAAGACAGTAGCCAATTGATTCAATTGTTTCACACTCAACGATTTATACGTGGCATTGTGGATCATATTGTGTTTGTTCAGATGTGAAAGTGATTAATAATTATTATATATATTTATTTAAGCGATGATGAAAAATATAAAATAGCTAAATGAAGTTAATCTTGCTTTTCAGCTTCGACGTATTTTTGGTAATCTAACCATTGCAAGATTTGCCAAATGGCCCAAGCCAGAGTGGCACCTAGGATGGGCCCAACCCAGTAAATCCAGTGGTACACTGGGAAATGCTTGGCAGCCAATGCGGCCCCGAAAGATCTTGCTGGATTGACACCTGTGCCCGTGTACGCGGTCAAAGCCATGTGAGCAATGAACAAAGACACACCAATGGGGAAAGCAGCCATGAAATTAGTTTCACGTTTTTCCACTGCGGTCATCAACACGGTTAAACACAAAATTGTAGTACCAAACATTTCCAAGAATAAACCTCTTGATTTGGAACAACCAAGCCCCAAAGCGTTAGTAAACAACACAGGACCTGGGGTCATCGCGGAGGCAGCACCACCAGCGGCCATCCCACCTAGCATTTGTGCCAGCCACATGACCACACATCTTGCCGGGGAGATAGCTCTGGATAAACACAATGACAAAGACACGGCAGGGTTCAAAGCACCACCGGAGACACCAGCAAAACACCACACGGAGAACATGACAGACCAACCGAACCCGATGGCAATCATGATCAATTGACCCGGATGAGAATCGTGTGGGTGGTCAGAGTCCACTCTCAGTCCGTAGGCTCTGTTGGCGACGTTACAAATCACATACGCACACCATAGGAAGATGAAGGTGCCGACGAATTCACCGTAAGCGGCAATGGCATGAGTGTGCCAGGAGTCCTTGCCCAAGTCGAACCTGGACAAACGAGACTTTGGTTGCTCCTGAGGGAACGCATCGTCAGCGGCGGGCAATGGTTGCTCGTAAGTTTGCTTTTCTAAATCAGTGGAAGAAGACATATTGGGTTGTTGTTGGGATCACAAATGTTACAAGGGGGACCACTCCACCTCTTATATATGTGCAATCTATTTATATCTGCAGTTTATCCGAGCAGGGCATCACCAGGGGAAAATTTTTCACACGCTGAGTTTCCCTGCAGCGCCGCACGCCGCACTGAACAGTACGGCCTTCTACGGCGTCTTGTGTGGGCACTGCAATGTGACATAAAAGTGACGGCAACGTATTAGTAACAACACACTAATGCATGTGAAGGGGGTACGATACAGTGTAGTATAGTATACTGCTATACTATATATAGACGAAGGAACGACCCCTAGTTCCAGGCACTCTCACTTCCGTTTAATTGTTCCGGATTTCCGTTCCGCGGAATCGCAGTTGTGCTACCCGGAAACGAACGCAAACCGGAAATAAGAAAGAACCGGACATAAAACACGTGACACCGAATACAGTTTTAACCCCGCTCGCAAAACCCCCCTCTTCCAAAAACTGCACAGCCGCACGGCCCGAGTTTGCGGGTGTCTCATTGGCCCGCTGCACACACTGGCGGTTCTCACCCTGTATATAAAGGGACTGTGCACATTGTGACTTGGACACCACTTGCCACTACTCACCCTGGTAACAATGCTATCAAGACTATCTATATTTAAACAACACACCGCTATAAGACACTTCTCTGTGTCCTCCGTGAACCCCTACAAAGTCGCTGTCCTCGGGGCATGCGGGGGTATAGGTCAACCACTGTCGTTGCTACTGAAATTGAACGACAAAGTTACAGATTTAAGACTGTACGATATTAAGAACGCTAAGGGTGTGGCCACAGATTTGTCACACATCCCAACAAATTCAAAAGTAACAGGGTTCTCCGCGGATCAACCAGATGCATTGGCTCATGCGTTACAAGGGGCGGACTTGGTAGTGATCCCTGCGGGGGTACCAAGAAAACCGGGCATGACCAGAGACGACCTGTTTAATATTAATGCAGGGATCATCTTGAATTTGGCCAAGACCGCAGCACAAACAGCTCCCAAGGCTTGTATATTAGTTATTTCTAACCCGGTTAATTCCACAGTACCTATCGTGGCAGAAGTTTACAAACAATTGGGTGTCTACGACCCTAAGAAACTGTTTGGTGTCACTACACTAGACAGTATTAGAGCCTCCAGATTCTTATCTGAAATTATAGGCACAGACCCAACAAAGGAGAAGATTAATATTGTCGGGGGCCACTCAGGGATCACCATCATCCCAGCTTTATCACAATCCGCATCAGCTCAATCTTTAACTGCCCAACAACGTGAAGAATTAATTCATAGAATTCAATTCGGGGGGGATGAAGTGGTTAAGGCTAAAGACGGTGCTGGGTCTGCCACTCTGTCAATGGCTCAAGCAGGTGCTAAATTTGCTAATGCTGTGCTTTCAGGGTTTACTGGTGCCAAGGACGTAGTGGAACCTTCATTTGTAGATTCACCACTGTACAAGAAAGACGGTGTAGAATTTTTTGCATCACCAGTAAGATTGGGACCTAACGGTGTGGAAGAAATCTTACCAGTGGGGACACTATCCACAGAAGAGAATGAAATGTTAGATCAATGTAAAGAATCGCTAAAGAAAAATATTAAGAAAGGTGTAGATTTCGTCGACAGTAAACACATTTAATTTTTTTTAACATTTAATGAGTCAATGTATAAAAGTATGTATATTCCGAAAAATATATAATGTAAATAGAAAAACACACACAAAATAAAACATTATGGTAATCGTAGCAGGTCACACGGTGGATGATCAAACAAGGTGTGTTCATTGGCATGGGCCACTAGATATAATAGCTATAAAATTTAAATGTTGTGACACGTACTATCCATGTTTTGAATGTCACCAGGAATGTAATGATCATGCTGTGGAAAGACTCAACGTTCAAGACAATACACCCTGTGTGCTGTGCGGTGTATGCAAACAAGAAATGACTTTCAACGAATACTCACAATCGTTACAATGCATTAAATGCCACTCACAATTTAACCCAGGTTGTAAATTACATTACCAACACTATTTCGATGGATTGCCCAATGACCTTCAATGCAATATATAATTACCCATTTTTATAGATGCCAATGCAAAAAATTTATTATTATATGTACATACCCTGTTATATAAGGTGTTTCAAGAATCAAGTCTTTTTGTTAGATTTCAATTGTCCTTCAAAACCTGCTCTTTTCTTCTTACCCTTCCCAGGAACAGTGGCTTTAGCGGTAAATTTACGTTTCATCTTTTGTTGCTTGGATCTTTTGACACCTTTATTCTCTTTACGTATCTTTAAATTCTCTTCACGTCTCTTAGCACGATCACTCTTATTCTGTACCACAGCACGTTGACGATCTTTCCATTCCAAAGAGGATTTCCTCTTCTTAGCTTCTTTCCTCTTTAAAGCTTTACGTAATAATTTTTCATCATCCTTTAATTTAACACCTTCTGCTTGTAACATAGCCTTTTGCCATTTTGCCTTCTCCAATGATTTAATTTGATCTAATTCATCCTTAGATTGGAATTTACTTTTCTTATCTTCCAATAATTTCAAATGAGCTTTAATATCATTCTTAGCAGGGCCCTTCTTCTTATTCACTTTCCTTAACCTTTGTAAATCTGAAGTGGCTCTCACACCATCATCAAACATAATATTTTGGAAAATAACACCATCAGCATTAATATCATCATATTTGACTTTCTTCCTCGTATTCTCCTCATCATCACTGTCTGCATCACTATCATCACTGTCCACATCACTGTCTTGTTGTTGCTGTTGTTGTAATTGCTTTCTATTACGTTTCAAATCTTCTTTACGTTTTCTTTGTAAAAGAATGGCTTCTCTAGAACTGGGGGCACCATCCACTTTAGAACCGGGGGCCTTCCTCTTAACTTTCATCGTTTGAATCTTGGCTTGTAATTTAGCACGTAATGCTTCTAAATTTTTTTGCTTTTGTATCTTAGCTTCTTCACTCAATTCTTTCTTATTCTTCACCGGAGTTGTTTCTTTCTCCTCTTCTTCCTCTTCCTCTTCTTCCTCCACACTTTCATCCACTTCATCCACTTCATTACCTTCATCATCAAAGATTACATTAATATTTTCCACTTCAATACCTTCTTCATCCTCCATTTGTAATTTTTTCATTTGTTTGAATTTTTCACCAGGTAATACTACAGGTTTAGCATCCACTTCCTTCTTTTGCATAACTGACAAAGCACTCCCAGTCTCTTCAGATTGTTGTTCAGGATCTAATTTCTTTAATTTATCATCTTTAGCTTGTTGCTTAGTCTTCTTCTTAGCCTTCCATTGATCTTGAGTTTTCTCATCGTAATAATATTTAGCTGGAATTAAAGCCAATAATGAATCAAAGGCACTCGAGTTGGCTCGTAGACGTTCTTCTAATGACTGACTCATATCTTTGTGACGTTCTCTTTGGGTTATCAACTGACACTTTCACTAATCTCTTCACTAACAATAATAAATTAATACATTTCTTTAGAGGCATCGCTTCTGAAAATTTTTCACTCATTGAAAAAAAAAACTACGATGGGAAAAAAAAACATCGAACAAGAAAAAATTTTCCATTCTTTTGTTTAATACTCTTTGTTTAATCACAGATCACCAACCAATTCAATCATGTCTCAAGGTACTTTATACGTCTGGGAAACCCCAAGAGTGTTAGCCATCTCCGCTATCGTCAAGACTTTCAAATTAGACATCAAAGTTGTCGACATCCACGCCGCTAAATGTCCAGAATTTGAAGCTAACTTCCCATTGAAGCAAGCTCCAGCTTTCGTTGGTCCAAAGGGTTTCAAGTTGACTGAAACTCCAGCTATCTTGGAATACTTGGTCTCTTTGTTAGATGAAAAGACTCAAAAGAAGCTTTCTGGTGCTAACACTTTGGAAAAAGTTCAAGTTACCAGATGGATCTCCATTGCTCAAACTAACTTGTGGTCTGCTATTGCTAAGATCTACTTGGCTTTCGTCGGTAAGTGGTCTTACAACAAGAAGGACATTGACATGTTCACTGAATGGGTTGAAAACTACGCTAATGTCTTCGATGCTAGATTAACTGACTACACTTACTTAGCTACTGAAAACATCACCATTGCTGATTTACAAGCTGCCTCCACTTGGGCTTTCGCCTTAGGTTCCATCTGTGGTTCTGAATTCCAAGCTAAGCACCCACAATTGATGAGATGGTTCAACACTGTCATCTCTTCTCCAATCGCTAAGGATGCTTTCTCCTCTTTCAAATTGGCCACTGAACCATTGAAGTACGTTCCTCAAAAGAAGGAAAAGGCTCCAAAGGCTAAGAAGGAACAACAACCAAAGAAGGAAGCTAAGAAGGAAGAAAAGCCAGCTGATGCTCCAGCTCAAGATGCTCCAAAGCCAAAGCATCCATTAGAAGCCTTAGGTAGATCTACTTTCTCCTTGGATGAATGGAAGAGACAATACTCTAACGAAGACACTAGACCAGTTGCTTTACCATGGTTCTGGGAACACTACAAGCCAGAAGAATACTCCTTATGGAAGGTCGAATACAAATACAACGATGAATTGACTCAAACTTTCATGTCTAACAACTTGGTCGGTGGTTTCTTCAACAGATTGACTGGTTCCACTAAATACATGTTCGGTTCCATGGTTGTCTACGGTGAAAACAACGCTAACGGTATCATCGGTGCCGTTATGTTGAGAGGTGATGACTTCAAGCCAGCTTTCGAAGTTGCTCCAGATTGGGAATCTTACAACTACTCCAAATTGGACCCAACCAACGAAGAAGACAAAGAATTTGTTAACAACATGTGGGCTTGGGATAAGCCAGTTAACGGTAAGGAAATTGTTGACGGTAAGGTTTTGAAATAAGCTGATTAATGCCCGAAACAACGATATTATATAATATACATACTATAACTCTTATCTTTTATTATTACCAAGCTACGACTACTTCATTGTAGTGCTTACACTATTGTTGTTAATAGTGCAAATTCCGGGTGACAGAGACACATTTTTCATTGTTTTTTTTTTTATTTTTCAATTCGTTATCAAAATAAGTAATTAACATATAAGTTGTTGTAAAGTGTCAAACTGTATTGTATATAAACAGACTGAATTAAACTTAAAAAGGTCCACAGAGAATGTCCACTACTTTATACACCGCTAGAGATTTTGTGTTGTTATCCGTACCTGCGAACACCAAGCCAGCATACCCTGTGAACCACGGTGAATTGAACACCGGGTTATGGTTAAGGGAATGTTTAATTGGGGGTAAAGCTTACACTTCTCAATTTGATATCCCAGAGTTTAAGATTGGGTCCCTAGACAGTCTGATTGTGGAATCTGAAGATTTGAGTAAGATTGATAATCAAATTAGTTCAGCAATCAGTAAGATTATTGAAATATTATCTGGGTTGAATGAATCTGGTACTAACGACTACAAGACAATCCCAATTAATAACGTGCCCGTCCCAGAATATTTAGAAAATTTCCAATGGCAAACACGTAAATTTAAATTAGATAAGACTATTAAAGAATTGATTACTCTAATATCTAATGAATCCTCTCAATTGGATGATGATGTGAAAGCCACTTACACTAATTACACTAATGCTAAGACCAATTTGGCTGCTGCTGAAAGAAAGAAGACAGGTGATTTGTCAGTGAGATCCTTGCATGATATTGTCAAACCAGAAGATTTCATCTTAGGTTCGGAACATTTGACTACCATTATTGTCGCTGTACCAAAAAATTTGAAGACCACTTTCGAAGAAAGTTATGAAACTTTAGCTAAAAATGTTGTACCAGGTTCTGCTGGTATACTTTCCGAGGATTCTGATTACATATTGTACAATGTTCATTTGTTTAAGAAGAATTTACAAGATTTCATTAATGCTGCTAGAGAGAAAAAATACATTCCTCGTGAATTCAACTATTCAGAAGAATTAATTGATCAATTGAAGAAAGAACATGACTCTGCTGCTAGTTTGGAACAATCTTTACGTATACAATTAGTCAGATTAGCAAAGGCAGCCTACGTGGATATGTTTATCAATTGGTTCCATATCAAGGCATTAAGAGTGTACGTAGAATCCGTGTTACGTTATGGTCTACCACCACATTTCAATACCAAGATTATCGCTGTACCACCAAAATTCTTGGATAAAGTGAAAGCTGAATTAGTGGAAGCATTTGGATTCCTTGGTGGGAACGCCTTCACTAAGGATAAGAAGGGTAAAATTAATAAACAAGAAACAAGTTTACATCAATATGCCTCTTTAGTAGATACAGAATACGAACCTTTCGTCCTATACACCGTCACTTTATAGTCTCACAAAAGATATACATCTCTATATATAAAAATATACATTAAATCAAATAACATCAAGAATACCTTTTCCTTCGAATTTTGTGTGAAAAATAATAAAACAAATCAATTTTGTAATATTTCAAGAAAGTGAAAACCAAAAATTGGATATAAACACTCAGAAGAAGCTAATTATGCACTGGGGTTATTCAAGTAATAAGAGTTCAATCTCTACTCATCCAACTTCAGATACTGTGAAAGAGTTTAAAATTCCAAAGAATCCCAAAATTGCACAATTTGTTCCTTGCCAGGTGGTTGTAAATTTCAATGACAATATATCAGATAAAGTGCCTTACAAGATTGAAAATCCACAAACTATAAAATGGGACCAGACAGAATTCCAATTTGATAACGTTAGTGAGAACAAAGCAACCAATTCACACGATTCCATAGTAAATGATGTTTTAAACGGTTACAATTGCACGGTGCTCACGTACGGACAAAAACAATCGGGAAAGACTCAAACTCTATTAGGTGATAGATCCACAACGGGTAGTTCTATCAATGGTGTTGTGGGAGAATTATGCAAGAACCTCTATTCTCAAATCTCAGAGAACAGTTCAATAAAATACAGTGTTAATTTATCCTTATTTGAGATGTATGCTGAGAAAGTTTTCGATTTATTAGTACCAGTGTCTCATAGGAAGGCATTGAAGATACAACACCCTACAGAAACTGATACTGATAAAAATGATTATATGGTGAAAGATTTACACATTGTACATACAATTTCTGCTGATGAATTGTTACAATATATAAATGATGCAACATCATCTTATCATCAAACGAGGACATCACATATATTTATCAAAATTACAGTACAACAGACAAATGTAGAAGAAGATTTAATGAAGACAAGCATCTTACAATTTATAGATTTATCAGGATCTGATATTATTGAAAAGGAAAATCAAACCGGTATGGCATTGGAAGAAGTGAAGAAGATTAACTTAGGTTTATCCACTTTTGTGAAAGTCATTGAAAGTCTGGCGAAAGATGAAACTCATATACCGTTTAAAGAATCTAATTTGACTAGAATGTTACATACATCATTAATGGGTAATAGTAAGACTACCATTATATTATGTTGTTCAACGCTGGTGGAAAATCAAATTAAAACTTTAGAGACGTTAAAATTGGGGACTCAATTGAAAAAAATTCAAACACCTGTCAGTCGAAATCATTATGGTTTAAATTCAAAGAAGAAAATGGACTTATTTATCGAAAATATGAATTTAAAGGAAGAAAATTATAAACATCAGATAAGATTTCTTAAAACACAATTAGAACGATTACAAATAGAAGGACAAAAATCAAATAAGGTAACAGACAGTTTATGCAAATCTCAAAATGAAAATACTAAATTGAAAGAACAATTAAAACTTTTAAAAACAATAATAAGTGACAAATCTAAAGAACCCGATTCCTCTATTGATACCTCATACGATGAAAAAAAAGTGATGCAAACTTTGATGGAAAAATGTGAACAAATTGCTCAATTGCAACTGGATGTGGATGATGAGAAACATACTAATATCAAATTACAAGAATCTTTAAAGGATTTAGTCTCTAAAGATGTATTATTAGAGAAAATGAATACAAAACTTTTGGAGCAAACACAATCACAGGAGAAATCTTTACAAGGGGTCCTCTCCTACAATGCTACATTAAAGGCAGAATTAGATCACTGGAATAATGTGCTCAACACCAAAAATGAAAAGATAAAAACCATGGAAACCAAGCTGAAAGAATTAACTGGATCCGATCCAAATCTTCATAAAAATGATTACCCCAGTACATCCTCATTACCTGATGATCACAAGAGTAATTCATCTTGGAATTTTGCAGGCACTAAAAACACATTTTGGGCATCTAAAAAATACCCTAGTACATCATCTATCAATAACAACTCATCAGATCCTCTTCCAAAAAGAAATCCAAAGAAAGGTTTACAATTGAAATCACTAAGAATTGTATCGGGTACCGTACTTGACGAAAATAATAAACCTAGCGAATAGCTACACATATTTTTATATATTAAATGCCAAAATAAATTTAATGCAAAACGATTTCAATTTCAATATATATTATCTTATTTTGAACTGACAGTGATTTGGAGTATATACGATCGAGGAAGTAATAATCCAATAGGTGAATTAAAATAAAAATTTTAAAATGATATAATTCTATGGTTGATTTTTAAATACACAATCTATATGTAAGTATTTTGTATACATATATATACAGCCAGAAGTAATTCAGTGAACAGGGGGCTACACTAAAAAATAAAATAAAGCAAAATATAGAGTAAGTCGTTAACAGTAATCGAATGTTTTATAAGGAATTTATAACATCAGATCTCACTCTTTAATATCGCCACACCCCCCTTATTTAGCACCAGCTAAATCGATCAAGTATTCCTTAGCTTCACCGTAGATATTAGCAACCACTTCACCTTCACTCAAAATGTAACATTCTGATAAATCTTGAGTAATAATAGTGGAGTATTTAGTATGTGTCTTGGAGTATTTTCTGATGAAATCTTCGTACCCCTTAACGGATGTTAAGTCCACTGGTCCACTTTGTAAAAAGGAATGAGTGGAATGGGAATAATTGGAGTTTAGTTTATATAATGCGCTACTCATCTTGTAGTAATATGTTCTGTGTTTCTTGTTTTTGTTGGAATTCTGGTTGGGAATGTTAATTACGAAATCGGATCAACATCTCCTAGTTTTTATATGGCCATCGATATTTTCCCTCATCGCACACATTTTTTTTCTCCTGAAATATTCCCGCACGATTAAGATAAGTGATGACTAAGAACATCATTGCTTATATAATACAGATATATACTATGTTATATATTGGAGAGGTATGGCAATTACAACTTGCCCTTTAATTTGCCCAGTAGGGACTTCTTCTTCTTTTTCTTATCAGAACTTTCCGAGTCTGCAACGTGTTTAGAAGCTGAATTCTTGCGGGGTAAGAGATGACTATGTTGCGATGATAAGATGGAGTGTGGTCTAGCAGAAGATGTAGAGGCTCTCACTTTACCCTTAGTATTGGTATCTTGTGTCTTGGATTTCTTTGAACTGGTTGTCTTGGAGACAGAACTTTCATCATCGAAAACAGATGATTTTAAAGATCTGGTAGACGATGATTTGGAACAGTCATTGGTTTGTAAATTAGCAATTGGTGTGTTTATAACAGGCAAGTTCTCCTGTGAGGGCTCTGTAATTTTAATTTCATCAACAGGCTTACTGACTACTTCTGGTTCCTTTTTTGGAACTTCTTCCTGTGATCTAGCAGAACTTGGTATAGAAACAGGGGCTAGGTCTTGTGACGATGGTGTCACTAAGTTACCAAACTCATCATATCTTAAATGGTAGTTGTTAGAAGTGGGAATTAATTCAGGTACTGTGGCACCAGCAACACTCGATTGAGATTCACCAAAATTACCATTGTACAAAGAAAGTGCTTTATTTTGTAGCGTCGAATTACGTTTTGAGGTGTGTGTAGCATCAGTCTTTGATTCTGGTAACTTAGTTGTTGTGGAGTTATCATTATTATCATTAGTGTTGTCATTAGTATTTTCAGTCTCTGAAACTAGGGTCGTATCCTTATCTGTGGAAACCTTTTCTGATTCAATACCTTTGACTTCAGTATCATTTCTGTGAATTAATTCATCCACTTCAGCACTTAAATTAATATTATGTCCCGTAGCTTGTCCTTCCTTAACATCATTAATAATTTCAATTGGTTCCGTTTTTTGTTCGTTCTTATAATTAATCACTGGGATATTCTCTGACACAACAGGAACAACACCATTTGAAAGCACATAATGAGTCTTGGTAAAATATTTCTTCAACACAATGTAAATGAATAAGGCAATATGTTCAGCAACACATGCAAACAATAAGATATTTGACCAACTGGTTGGTAAAGGATCATAATCGTACCATAAATCACGTTTTTCTAATGTAGTGATATTACCAACACCAGGTAAATAACTATTTCTATACATGAATGCCAAAGTAGGGCAAACAATGATACTCACCCAAGTCACTGCCTTTAATATATCATTCCATGAACCCATTCCAAGTTTAGTCTCCACTACAGGTTCAGCCAATTCAGAAGATTCATCCATGGCGACAGGTAAAACGCTTGGTCTAGAACCTTTGAATGCTTTCCAAATATCACTCTTTAAAACAATCTTATTAATACAATAAATGACTAAGGGAGCTAGGGGCCAAATGTTAGAAAACATGGCAATGTAACCGAATTGTAAAATCATTTTATTGAAACCTGCATCCACGTCAAATTCATTTTTAATATGAACATGATACAATTGTGCCTTTTTCCATTGTTTATAATCTCTTGGATGTTCATTCTTAATAGTCAATTCCATATTAGAGTTTTTCTTACTTTCAGCATCCTTCTTTTCAGATAATCTTGCTAGTACAATTGGTAAGATATATTCTGTAGCGTATTGAATCATTTGATTAGTGAAAATAAAGTAGAAAAATTGCTTTTGATGACGATCTGTGTTGACCAAGAAATCACCTTCAGTGACAGGAATACCCATATTAGCAATAGTTAATTTAGTTTCATTGGTAATTAAGTGACCAAATGGTAAATAGAAGAATAAAGTGATTAACAATGGAGCATAACTAGCAAAAAATGTTAAGATGAAGTTTTTCTCAATCTTGGAACTCTTTGGGTTGATACCATTTTCTGCAATTAAGAATTTTTCCACAAACACTTTATTATAAATTAAAGTTAATACTGGAACGAAAACGGCAATCATACCTGTAGGTATCAAAGCCAAGATAGGTTTTAAAGGTCCAGCATAAATTTGTGTAAAGAAAATTTCAATAAAGAAACATAATAATTGAAATGCCACTAATGTCAATGTGAATATTATGGAAATTGGGATGAAGACAATTTTTTTAGCCAATACTGATGTGATAGTGTCCACTTTTTTCGTTACAGGGATATCGATAAATGATTTTTGTAATTTAGATATCCATAACTTCTCCTTGGAGTAAATCCAAGATGTTAAGAATGTCAAAGACCAACAAACTAATATAAATGAGTATAGCTTGTTAAAGTCACTTGGATGATCATGCGATCCAATAATTTTAAAGAAACAACCAATCAATGACAATACGCTCAAATAACGATTATAATGATTGAAGAATGCAAAATATAATGCTTGTTTAGGGTTATTAGTTAAACGGGCCAAATTTTCCAGTTGGAATGATTTTGGTGTCTTGAATGAATATTTCCCCGTAATTAAATTATTATAAATGGAGTCTAATTGTTTAGATCTTTCTGTATCATATAATGGTATTAAGTCTTGAATGAATTCTAAAATGTCCAAATTATTAGCCAAGACAGTATATTTTCTTGTGTCATCCACTCTAGTGAATGCATACTTAACACCAGTTTCATTACCTGGTTTAATAATGACTGGTAATTGATTTCTTTGTAAAGTGACAGTCAATTTAGTCTCCGCATTTGCAATGTCTTTGAAGACAATCACACAATTGGGGTCTAATTCTTGTAGTGTTTTAGTCATACGTTTTTTCAATAAAGGATACACTTTTTATCCACTGGAATAATGCAGTTAAAAAGTAAATATGAAATTATCAATTGAATTAAACAAAGGAGATAATATCAAATAGCAACCAGTTAAAACGATACTTACCAGTGTGTAAACAACAGAAAGTGGTCAGTTTAATTGAAAGTTCCAAATTGTTCTTTTCTTTCGAAGGTTAAACAAATCTTGTCCCCGATAGCAGGGTAACGGTGTCCCTGTCTTCTTATATTGTAATAGTGTATATATGTGTGCAAGGAAAGACAGACATGAAAACTGTGGAGTCTTGTTCAGATGTGTTCCCACTTGGGTGATTACAAGCAGTGTACTAGTTATAACTTGATAAGCGTATATAAATTGTCATTGTATTGTGATAACAACCAGATTCCCTATTTGATATGACTGATTTCATGTGAAAAATATTGAAAAATTTGGGTAATGTTAGATATGTATATCATGTGAGGTACCAGGGAAACTTGCATGCAAACATCTTTATTGTTACGTTTCACCAAAAGTACAATTAGTAAGAGAATTACAACAGTTCATACCAACCCATTACTACATTTCACAACTAAGAAGATGTCATCCATTTCATACACAACAGAGAGACAAGCTGAATTGACTGCTCAATATGATAACATCAAATCAATGATTGATGCAGAACATTCCACTACACCAGTGTTATTATTGGCAGTGTCTAAATTGAAACCAGCCAGTGATATTCAAATCTTGTACGATCATGGTGTAAGACAATTTGGTGAAAATTATGTGCAAGAGATGATTGAAAAATCTTCTCTTTTACCAAAGGATATCAAATGGCATTTCATTGGTGGGTTACAAACTAATAAATGTAAAGATTTAGCTAAAGTGGCTAATTTATATTGTGTGGAAACCATTGATTCATTGAAAAAAATTACCAAATTGAACGAAGCCAGAGGTAAATATCATCCAGAAGGTGAACCAATCTTGTGTAATTTACAAATAAATACATCTCATGAGGATCAAAAATCTGGTCTTTTCGAAGAACAAGAAATTTATGATGTGGTTAGCTTTTTCCAATCTGATGTGGCTAAATTTGTTAAATTGAATGGGTTAATGACCATTGGTTCTTGGGACACTTCACACGAGGACACAGAAGAGAACAAAGATTTTGCTAAACTGTGCAGTTGGAAGTCCAAGATTGATGCCAAATTTGGTACTGATTTGAAACTTTCCATGGGGATGAGTGCTGATTATAAATTAGCCATTAAACAAGGTTCGTCAGAGGTAAGAATCGGTACAGATATTTTCGGTTCCAGACCACCAAGAAACGAGGCTACTATTTAGATATATATGAGTATATAATATATCACTTATAAATATTTTACTTCACAGTTATTATTTTTCACTGTGACACACCCCAAAAAACCGTGGATATTTTTGTCAAGCGACTTATGATTTAAATATTGACTAATGGAAATTTTTTGACGTAAATATTCATTAACCAGATCTGGTACATTCATAAAGATCTTAGAAAAGTAAAGTGATGTCAGCAAGCAGGATTTTAGTGTTGTATGGGTCAGAGACAGGTAATGCACAGGATTTTGCCACGATCCTGTCGCATAAATTACTCAGATTGAGATTTGCTAATACATTGAGTTCGATGGGTGATTTGGAACCATCATTAATTTTGAAAGCCAAATATGTGTTTGTGATAGTGTCTACTACTGGTCAAGGTGAATTACCAAGAAATGTTCATGAATCAACCAAACATAAGAGAACGTTATGGAGTCTTTTGAAAAAGAAGAACATTGATCCAAATTTCTTAAACCATTTACACATTGCATTCTTAGGTCTTGGTGATTCATCGTATCCACAGTTTAATTATGGTGTGAGAAAATTACAAAATAGAATGGTCAACCAGTTGAACGCTGTGGAAATATTTGATAGATTAGAGGCAGATGAGCAAGGTAGAGCAGGTAGTAATAAAGATACAGGTGCAGGTGTTGAATCTGTGTATTTTGAATTCGAGAATAGAGCGTTGAAATACTTGCTAGATTTGTTCCCAACGTATAAGGATGTTAATGGTAACACGTTGGGACGTGATGAGATTGATCCATCGATTTATTTACAACCTAAATCATTTTTAAAATTGGCAGATGATAATGTTCCCACAGAGGTAGCCACACAAGATGTCAAGTTTACTGGTGATTCTAATATAAAAATTGGTAAAGTTACTAAAAATCATCGAATTACCGCTACGGATCATTTCCAAGATGTCAGACAATTTATCTTTCAAGATGCAAACCCTACAGATACTAAAACTGATTATTACCCAGGTGATACTGTAGCATTATACCCTTGTAACACTGATTCAGATGTCAATAAATTTTTGGAAAATCAATTTGAATGGTTACCATATGCGGACAAACCATTGTGTTTCACTAATGGTATACCTGAATCATTAATTGGTTTGAGTGGTGGTATTGTGGAACCTATCACTCTGCGTAATCTTTTGAAATATCATGTTGATTTCATGAGTATTCCTCGAACCAGTTTCTTTTTGAAGACTTGGATGTTTGCCACAGATGTTACTAGAATGGAACGTGGGGAAGAACAATTACAAGATCAAAGAGACAAATTGAAAGAATTTGCCACTGATCAAGACATGCAAGAATTGTATGATTATTGTAATAGACCAAGAAGAAGTATATTAGAAGTGTTGGAAGATTTCCTTTCAGTGAAATTACCGTGGGAATTTTGTTTAGATTATTTACCCATAATCAAACCACGTTATTATTCCATCTCCAGTGGTCCCTGTGATCCACAAATTGAATTGACTATGGCCATTGTGGAATACAAGACGATTTTGAGAAAGATTAGACGTGGTCTGTGTACCACTTACGTGTCACAATTACATACAGGTGATCGTATCCGTTACAAGATTCAAAATAATCATTTATTGAATTATGAGGAGATTCAAGGTAAACCCATGTTATTGTTGGGACCAGGTGTTGGGTTAGCACCATTATTATCAGTGATCAAGACTGAACCAAAAATTTCTGATCAAATTCATTTATTCTTTGGTTGTCGTTTCAAAGATAAAGATTATTTCTATCAAGATTTATTAGAATCATGGGGTGGTTCTGAACAAAGAATCAAATTGCATAGTGTGTTTTCTCGTGATCGTGAGAATTCTCCAGATACCAAATACATCCAGGATGTGATATGGAAACTTGGTGATGAAATGACACAATTGATTGTTAAAGAAGGTGCTACTGTGTTTCTATGTGGTGCATCAGGTAAGATGCCCATTCAAATTAGATTAACATTAATTGAAATGTTGAAAAAATGGGGTGGATTTGCCTCTGATGATGATGCAAAACGATTCTTGAATGGTATGGAAAAGCAAGGTAAATATTTACAAGAGACTTGGTAATGAATTTTTTTCTATTATTTGTTCTTTTTATAGATACATATACATATATTATATTATATTAATTGATTTATTCATCTTCATTGAATTTTGGTGCTAAGAAGAATTGTAAGAACCCACTTGACAAATCGAATTGGAATAAAGCAGGAGCTTCACTGGATAATCTAATCCCGACACGATCGGATAAAGCGGCACCTTTCACTATATCTAATAAATATTTAGCACCGAATGTCAAATCTACTGGTTGATCCATTTCTAATTTAATTGATTCATTTGGTTTATCCATATTTATGAAAGGTTTCAATATCACTGACCCTGTACCAATATCCCCCTCAGCGACAAATTTAATTGTTTCTTTGGTGACCATAATGTTTAAAGAATCAGTCAATTGAGATAAATTACGTACCACAGTGGCGAATTCAGATGATGGCATCATTAATGTGGTGTCATATTGTAATTCTTCAATCTTTAAGAAATCAGCATCAATTTCCATAAGTTTCAATTGATATTCTGCTATACGTTCCTTAGCGGTGTCTTCAAACAATAACATGATAGAATCTGGTTTGTCATCAGAGATCAAAGTTAAAGTGTCAGTGTTGTTACCACAACGTAAGATTTTAGACAATGAGTTTAAATCCATCCCCAAAGTGACAGGGTGATCACATCTATATTCTTGGAAGGCTTCAATACCAATCTCTAAAGAGACCAAAAGAACACGAGAATCATCGACAGCTTGAGCAATGATCCCATCTTCTTTACATTGGAAATTGACTAATTGCACACAGTCTTTGAAACCGTCAATAATTCTTTTAAATAGAGATGCTTCAGAAAATTTTGCTTCTAACATAATGTGATTGTGGTTGTACCTTTGTCAATTGAAGGAATGAGACGTAATTAAATCAAATAGGTTTTTCCCAAAGGTGAATATATATACTACTGACACGAAAACGCAACGCGTCAATGAAATTTTCATACTTTTTTTCAATCAAATTTTACGCGTCAGTCACTTAATAAGGATATAAGGTTATAATATAGAATATATTATTTAACAGTTACAAATGGGAGATAGATAGATAGCCAACATATAGAGACACAAACACAATACGACTATACTTTAGTAGCATTATATAATTCCTTTTCAGACTCGTATCTTTTCTTATCAGCGGCAGCTTTAGTGTCGTATGGAATTTTCCCCTCAGGGGTTAAAGCCTTCCATCTTTCACCTAGCAATTTACCAATTTGACCAAATGTCACGTCTGGGTTCTCAGAACGCACAATGTCTCTGTTCTCGTTAGCGAAGAACATGTAAGAAGACAAAGCTCTCTTTGGAGCGTTGGGGTCCTTCTTTCTTCTGGTGATCTTCTTCTTAGGTTCTTTTGTTGGGGCCATGTTTACTTGCTCTGCAGTCACAATACATAGTGTGTTAGTACTCGTTGTTGTTGCCACACGGTGGGGGTGTCCCCTCATCAGCATCACATACTTAATTCCGGTTGTTGTTTTTCGGGTTCGCGTTGTCACTTACAGTGGTGTTAACAGTGCAAGATCAGGAGTGGCAAGTGTGTAGTATAGTAAACTATGGTGTTTTTCGCACTGTTTTTTTGGTGGCGTGTTTCAAATTTGGAGAGAGGGGGGTTCTGTCCGGGATTTTTTGTGTGTGTGTCCGGGCCTGAGGAGAATAAAAAAACCGTGGAATAATGTTCATTTTTTAAAAAAAAAAGCAATTTTTTCGTGCATGAACGTGC
>PPOP03000064.1:0-46853 GCA_003708535.3 Kazachstania bromeliacearum | reverse complement strand
GGAAAAAGTTGCTAATTGTCCATAGTATAAACACTGCAAACACCCCTAAAGTAAGAAAAATGATATAAATAGAAGTGGGAGTATCTGCTTTGGTGTGGGATTCCTTCTTCTATTTGTTACATTTTTCCCTTACATACTTTTGGTTGTATTCTTTTCAAACAAGAACAAAACAAGAAATACTATTTCCATTTACAAGGACTACTACCACCACTACCACTACCACCAATATGAACCATTTTTCTTATTTTAGTCTGGTAGACAATGACCCCATTCAATACGATGGAAAAACAGTTGAAGAATTTCAGAATAACAATAGGGATGTATCCCTAGAAGTTGGAGCAGAAAACTTGCCAACAAGGTGGGTTGACTGCCAGACAGTTAATTCAGCTACTATTAAGAAGTTATTAGAATTAGCAGGCATCGATCCGACATATGAATCCATTATTAATTCACAAAATACCGCTATCTTTCATGAAAGACACACAAATTATTATTGTTTTAGTTTGGAAACAACTATTATTGAAAATGATGGATGTTCCCAAGATGGATACATATTTACATTTGTATGCAAAAAGTATCTTTTAACAATTCACCGTGGCAAAATTAGCCACTGGGATAATATTGTAAGAAGAATCTCTTCCTACAATTTAGATGAAAAAGAAGACGCTAGTCGACTTTTTTACATCCTTTTGGCAGATACTCTTCAAGAAAAAGAAAAACAAAAAGGCCACATTGTTAAAAGATGCAGATGTAATCAATTTTTATGCTGGGTGTTCCTTTTTATTGTTCTCTCAAGTAGTATGGTTACCTTAATATTTGTGGGTAACGATCGCATGAATCAGAGATGGGACAGAACAACAAATATTTGGGTATTTTTAGTTATCCTCATTTGTACAGCTATATTTACCACACATGTAGTGGAACGGACCTTCAATAAAGTCAAAATAATTGATTCCATTGTGTAATAGGTTATTGTCAATTCTTTTAAAATTTATATAACAAATAGTTTTATGATTAACATACGTTTTTCTTAGAAATCTAAAAGCCAAAAATGAAACGTGACAAATATCGTGACATATCACTCACAGTTACTTGGATATTCCAGTTTATTGATTCAAGGGGGAGTCTCATATCCTGAGCTAATGTAACATACACGCTATGGTTTACACATCCAGACATCGTACTCGATCCGAGGCCATCACCTTTAAGTGACATAAAGTGTAAGAATGGTTTTTATGTCAAGGAAGATCCTAGTCTTCATTGTTACCATCATATGACTATGTCCCTGAATAGACGTAATGTCTATTACATACATATAATGCTATTACCCTTATATGACTATGTTCCTCAATAAACTAAATGTCTAGTACATACATAAAATGTTATTAATACATCGCTGTTCCTGAATTGTCCATACGTTAAAGCTAGTACATATTTAAGACGAACATAACAGTACAAGGTCCGGTAAGTGATTAGTTCATGTGTCGTTGCACCAAGACCAGTACATACTTGGAATCATACTATCATTACATTTATCTGATATGGTCATGATAATTGTATATGCGGAATAAGCGCGACCAATCTTATAAAAACTTATCAGCACATAGTGCTTATCAGCAAAACGAACGTTACTTACTTATCGACCCCATAAAAGATTATCAGCATTATATAGGCATTTAACAAGAGTTATATAAAAAATTATAAAAGGAAAACTTATGTAGTCTTTGGTCAAACTCCTCAATACTTTTGCTCAAGTTGTTGTTGCCCTTGATTGATGTCATAGTTAGTTAATCTTGTTAATTGTTTTTATGATATATAATTTTTTGGTTCTTGTCCTTAGACCCTTAGAAGAGAATAATCTTAAATAAAATATATATGTGAGTAGAACAAAAATATAGATCTCGAATTCGATTCTCACTCGACCTTATATATTGATTAAAATTCAATTATAATTTCTCGTGTACAGCGTAATATTTCTCTTTCATTATGTGTAACTCATATTTAGCATCATTCATTATAAGTCCAAATCAAGCTGATAAGCCTCTATGGAGCTTATAAATCTCATACTGTTGATAAGTACTATTTTTCTGAGGAGCCGGTGTATTAATGATGAGCTCTTGTAATTCTGACAAGCACTTTATAATCCCTTATGCACATTTGTCATATCAATATCGGACATCAATGCCGAACAATTTTCGTATAAATGTCAAAAATAAGACAAAAATAACACTTAAAAGTTTTTGAAAAGACCTTATGCTACTAAATTTTACTTAGTACACTATTGAATCATAATAATTTGACTTGTGTTATTTTCAATTAATTTACTGTTTAAATGCATTCATTAAAAAATCCTTATAAATGTTGAGCGCAAATGGTTCAGTGGTTAGAATTTATCCTTCCCAAGGATGAGGCCCGGGTTCGATTCCCGGTTTGCGCATTTATTTTTAATTTTTGTTGGTTACAATTGTACTGTCACATAATCGAGAAACATAAACGAACTGGAATTTATCAAGTTCTCTCTCTTTTTATAACACATAAAGAGTTTCATTTAACTCCTATTAATTTTTTTATTTATTCTTCAAATAAACTGTATATTAATAGAATCATTGAACTTAAATATATTCATAAACATGAAGTTCATCTGAACTACATACAGTATAATTATATGAAGAATAAATTAGAAGAAGATAGATTATACAGATATATCAATAGATAAGTATTTTCAAATTTGTTTTCTTTGCACAAGGGAATAAGATCATTAAAATGATTTTTTATTTTATTTTAATTTATTGAATTGATCTACTAAAGCTTGTCCCAAATAACCTGGAGACTCGACAACAGCAATACCAACTTCCCTCAAAGCCTTTTTCTTTGATTCAGCATCTGTCCCAGACCCTTCCACGATAGCTCCTGAATGTCCCATTCTGACACCTTTCATTTGACCAGCGACAGTACCAGCAATAAATGATGCTACAGGTAATGGGTTAGCTCTAGTGTTATTAAATTCTTTCAAAAATTGGGCTGCTTCAATTTCAGCTTTACCCCCAATTTCACCTAGCATAATTATACCTTCCGTCTCTGGGTGATCTAAAAATAATTTCAAAGCATCAATGAAATCTGTCCCAGGGAAGGCATCACCACCCATCCCAATGACCAAAGATTGACCCAACCCATGTGTAGTGGTTTGTTGTACAGCTTCATAAGTTAAAGTACCAGATCTGGAAATAATCCCAATCTTCCCCTTTTGGAAGATTTTGGCAGGTTGAATACCAATTCTCACTTTAGTAGCTGGGTTTATAATACCAGGGCAATTAGGCCCGACTAATCTTGTCTTATCTTGACTTTTCAACATTTCCGCAATGTATAACATATCATGTTGTGGTATACCTTCTGTGATACAAACAGCCAAGGGGATTTCAGCTTCAATTGATTCACGAATGGCAGCAGCAGCAAACGGTGGTGGGATAAAGATAGCACTGGCAGTAGCCCCTGTCTCCTTCACCGCGTCCTTCACTGTGGCAAACACAGGTTTACCCAAATGCAATTGTCCTGCCTTTTTAGGGTTTGTACCTCCAACGACGTTAGTGCCGTAATCCATAGATAATTGAGCATGGAACGAACCTTGTTTACCTGTGAAACCTTGGAATATCACTTTAGTATCACTGGGCAACAATAAGTTCTTGATTGTCTTATCGTAAGGTGTCTCCACTTTGGAGAAGCAACGGTGTAGTTGTGCAAATTTGGTTAATGAGTTCTTTCTTAACATCCCCTTAATCGATAAATTGGTTACGAATAATTCTAGTAAATAGGTCAATTGGACAAGTGTAAATAAACAATTGTTGTTGTTAAAACGCTGTGCCCTTTATATACTCGTAAAGGGGGGAAGCGATTAGTTTAACAATTCTTAGGAGCGAATGATTTTGTACCTTTCAGATCTCCAACATTTAAATCGTTTGAACTGCAAATTTGATAGTAAAAACACGTAATTTCAAGCTAAAGACACAAAAGATGGGTCAATCAAAGGGGCATTCCCTCCAGAATCGCCAAACAAAATAATGGATAAATAATAGCTGTTATATCAGTGCAATGATACTCGTTTTAATACAATTCTTATTATCTCCAACACGTAACATCACTCACCACGAACGGCTATGATCTAATTGAATTGAAATTTCAAGATATATTGAATAAAACTTGTGACAGTTGGATCCACTGACCATAACTTACTAGGCTTGCTCATTACCCCAGACGATATCAGATGACGGAAGAGACACAAGAGAACAGTGTTGTGTACGAAGATCCAATTGACATTCCTTTAAACATCGATGACGACGAAGATGACGATGAAGTTGATGTCAATGATGACAGCGAATTGGAACCTTCCTCTGTACCAGATCCAATCATCTCTAGAAGTCAAACGACTACACCCTTGAGAAAGGACCAAACATCAGAAAATGTCGAGGAAGAAGATGCTGAAGAAGGGGAAGCAGAGGAAGAGGATGAAGAAGATGACGAAGAAGAAGAGGAAGATGATGAACACAAATCTAAGAAACTTAAATTAGATGAAGAGGAAACCGTCAAGGAGGAAGGTGAAGGAGAGGATGCTAGTAAAATTCCTGCAGGAAAGAAAGTACCATTACATTTATTGGAAAAGAGAAGGTTAGGACGTATAAAGGCTGCAGAAGAATTTGCTAAAAAATTGAAACAAATTGGTATTGAGAAAGTGGATTCAACTACATTACCACCCACTGGGTTAATGAAACCAATGCTTTTGATTAATCAGAAAAATTATTCATCTGATTATTTGAAAAAAGATGACCAAATATTTGCATTAAGAGAAAGAAGATCATTAAGAAATAATACTACGACTAATACACAAGCATCAACAAGTAACACTCCAGATATTTCTACTGCTTCAACAGTCACAAGTACTACTGTGGCAGTAAATAATAGTGTTATTGGAGAATACAATTTGAAAAATGATGAAATTGATTTCAATGATGCTACTACGACAATTATCATTCAACCAGGTTCTGAATCTGTTAAAATTGGGTTTGCCCTTGATGAAAATCCTATTGTAATCCCTAATTGTATAGCAGTGCCTCGTTCTCAAGTGGCAAGTACTCTGCACAGACCTAAACCTAATCTAACCGAGCAACAACCAGAAGAATTCATAAATTTAAAGAATGAATTACAACAAACTTTTAAAGAGAGAATGCGTTACTATAAACGTAGAATTCAACCAAATTCTTACGAGCAAGTGAAAAGCTTTAATAAAACAGCCAAAGGTGAACCAATATTGAATGATGGGAATAAAATCAATTGGATTGATGAATTACCAGAAGATAAACAAAAGATTTATTTTGGTGATGAAGCATTACTTTGCCTAGAGGATAAATTTGTACATAGGAAACCATTCTGTTGTTCTAATGCTGGTAGTATATTCAATGTGGGCGCTGAAGAGTATTCTTCCCTTCACGAATTACTAGGTGATGTCACTAGATTTTTAGAATTTGCATTTACCAAACTAATAGCCACTAAAGAGCAAGAAGTTGAAAATAGTAATACATCCAAACAAATTTATAAAGCTGTGATAATAATACCTGATGTCTTTGAGAAGACTCATGTGGAAGCCATGATAAGGATATTTTTAATGGAATTACCATTTAATGCTGTGGCTATTATGCAAGAATCATTAGCTACATGTTATGGTGCAGGTATTAGTACTTCTTCTTGCGTGGTCAATGTGGGTGCCACTGAAACGACAATTTCATGTATTGATGAAGGTACAGTATTGGAAAATAGTTTAGTATCATTAAATTACGGTGGTGATGACATATCAAAACTTTTCAGTGTATTATTATCCATGAATGATTTCCCCTTGAAAGATTGGGATATCTCATCTGCTCCTGGTTGGAAAATAGCTGAAACTTTAAAAAAACAATGTATCACGTTTCAAGATGTTGATGTCACAACACAATTGTTTAATTTTATTAAAAGATTACCAGGTCAACAAACTGAAAAAATCGAATTTAAAGCCTTTGATGAAGTCATGTTGGCTCCGTTGGCTCTTTTCTACCCTGAAATCTTCAAATATTTGAAAACTGATACACAATCAATTTTACAAAACACTAAATTAAGATACCAGTTACCTGAATCAAGAGATCTTTTCACTTATGAATTAAACGATTGGAAATCATTGTCTCAAGAGGAATGTTTAAACAATGACTTATTTTGTGATATAAGAGATGAAAAAAAGTTAGCCGAAAAAGCATTAAACGTGGAGAATAAGTTGGAAAAATTCCAAAATGAGAGAAAATACGAGGTGAATAATAAACTAAACATGACCCCACTGGATAAGGCTATTGTACAAAGTGTTACCAACGCATCATTATCATTAGATCCAAGTAAATTAAGTTTATTTTATTCTAATATCTTAATTGTGGGTGGATCATCAAATATTCCAGCTTTTGATTTTATGTTAACTGATCGTATCAATATTTGGAGACCAAGATTATTAGGTTTAACTTCATTCCCTAATTTTTACAAACGTTTATTGAAAGAAATTAATGATATAGAAGCTGCTGATAAAGCATTAAGAAATGGTACAGCAACACCAGCATTAAATGATGATAAGACTAACCCAGATGTTACCGCCGCATCTACTGTTAATGAAGATGCTCAATTAAAAGAACGTATTCATAACTTGATCGAGGAAGAATTGGGCAAATATTTAAAGGAGGTAGAGAATCAACATGGGAGTGATCATTTCTCACCTGTGTCAGTAGTTCCTGCCCCCAGTGACATTGATGCAGCATTTTTACCATGGAAAGGTGGTTCTGTACTTGCACAAATTAAACTGGTAGAAGAATTATTTATAACGACAACAGATTGGGATGTTCATGGTAGTAGAATTTTACAACATAAATGTATATTTACATATTAATTAATGATATTTCATCATGCCAATTTTATTTCATTTTTTTTTTATTACATATGTATTGATACAAATATATATAAATATAAAGCGACTGAATGTGAAATATTACATCAAAAAAATAATCGTTATCATTAATATTATTATTACTATAGTGAATGTTTTTCTGTTTTTATTTATTATTATTTTTCAATTTTCATTTTTTTAGTATCTTGTTCATTAGTGTCAACAACTTCATTAGTTTCACCTTCTTTACTGGCCTTCGTTTCATTAAGTAAGGAATACACTTTACTGCTATTTGCATCAGTGGTATTTTTCTTAACTATGGTTGGTGGTGACATTACACGTTTCACAGGAGTAGATCTATTAGATTGATGTGCAATATGTTGTTTAGCAACAGAATTTGGTGATTTACTACGTTGCTCTAAATCATCTACAGGTTCTTCATTGATATTTGCTAGAGCACTACCATTTCTAGAGATACTCGATCTGTTGTTATGTACTACTGAATCTGAGTGTTGTTGTTGAAGTGGGGTACTGTTCACAGATGTTGATAATTTTCTCTTTGAATCTTTCATTTGATTCTCTGGAGTGGCTCTAGCATTATCCAACACTGAAGATATAGATACACTAGAAGCTCTACCTGATTCATGAGGTATTGGGATAGGACGAATTACGGGTGGAATATTATTTTGTGTAGGTAAGGGACCATTATTATTGTTGATATTTGTAGCAGGTGTCAAGGGATCCATAAGGACACTCATATTTCTCCTTTGGAATGATTCTTCACCATTATGACCAGCACTATTATTACTATTATTTCTTGAATAGTTTGCATGTTCAAATGGGTTCATCATTGTTTGTTGTGGTTCATTGAAATGTGGTTGATCCATATGTTGTTGTGGTGGGATAAATTGTGGATGTCCCATCATAGTGACGTTTTGTGGTTGTGGTATAGTAGATTGTGGTTGATTTGGGGCAAACATGGTAGGATTATTTTGATATTGTTGGTATCCAATAATTGGTTGTTGTTGTTGCTGCTGTTGTTGCTGCTGTTGCTGTTGTTGATATATTATTTCATTATACTGTTGTTGCTGTTGTGGTGTCATTGATTGCATATTTATTGGTTGTGGTACAGCTCCCGTGACAATAACTTGTTCTTGACCCATTGGAGCAAAATTAGTAGCATTATTAACATTTTCAGGTACATCATATTGATGATACATTGAAATATTATTATTTTGCCATCTTTGTATTATACTTGCCTTCAATTGTAAAATATCATTATGTAAATATTCTTGAGTCTTATCATTTTCATCTCTTACAACATTACCGTTACTATGACCTACACATCTTTCTACCAATTCAATCAATTTAATTATATCTACATTAGTAGCCTTCAATTGATCAATAACTTCAAGGTATCTTAATCTTGCAACTTCGTCATTTTGTTGTTGCTGTTGCTGCTGCTGCTGCTGTTGTTGTTGCTGCTGTTGTTGTTGTTGTTGCTGTTGTTGCTGTTGTTCAAAATTATTTCTTATATTCATTGTAGGTAATGATTCAGTCGATCTATACCCTACAAGTGGTTTACCGTATTGGACAGATCCATCTGGTAGCAGTTGACGTTGTGGTGGTGTGTAAAAAGTTGGGAACGTATCAGATTGTAACGATGAGAATCTTGATTGATACCCTGCTTGTTGTTGTTGCTGCTGTTGTTGTTGCATCATTTGTTTCTGTTCATACAATTCAAATTCAACACCTTGTTGCATGGAGGAAGGTGTAATTCTACCAGTATTATTTGGTGGATTACTACTATTTGCACTAGCATTATTTTTCTGTCTATTCATTGATGAAATGTTACGTGAAGAAGATCTTCTCTTAATAAATTTTAAAGAATCCACATCACCTTTCTTAAACATACCTGCACTGTGTTTAAATTCCCAAATCTTAATGGCTTCACCATTACTATTTGTATTTTCAGTACCATTATCCTTTTCCACTGGTTCCGATGTATCCGGTAAGTTAGTCACTTTGTGGAACCCGTAAATGTTTAACTGTCTGACAAAACTAGTTATATTGGTATGTTTAAAATACGTAGCTAAAGTCTTACTAAACGTCTCATTAGGTTTAATGTAAAACGATAACCCAGTGGGGGCCCACCAAATCAAATCCTTTAAATCTGGATCCTCCAAAATGTTATACAATTTATGTATGAAAACCGTATTCTGTTGTGGTTTACTCGTGGTACCACACCCTGTTGGGGTCGACACAGAACCTGGTCTAGAATTCGAATTAACACTGCTAATCGAACCTGTGGAGTGTTTCTTCCCGTTGGAAACCGTTCTCTCCTCTGTGGTCACTCTCGCGTCCTTCATAACTGCCTTGCCTTGCCTTACCTTGCTCTGCCTCGCTTCAATAATATCCCAACAAACCGCAGAGAAGACTACTTGACTGTTCTTTGTTGTGCAATTCCTTGTTTTGAGAGTCTTTCCTCTCTTTATTAAAGTTATTTTGGAAAATTCCGATGAAAAAAAACGGCAAAAAAATTTCTCGAGAAAAAAAACGACAACAATGAAACTTTTGGTGCATTATTTCCCTCTTACTGCGGCTATTTCTGGGCGTGGAAATGCCACGTCTGACTCGTGTTGCGGTGGGCAATTGGGCTTGGCTTTCTTGGGTATCCAGTAGTCGTTTCCCGTTGGAACTGGCGTGTGGTTTCTTCGCACGATTCAATGCACTGGCCAGCCAACGCGGCCACGGTGAGTAAACACAGCTGATGCAAAGTTTAATTCCCCAAATCTGGCTGGGGATGTTGCAATGTGCAACTCTTCAGGGCAAATCACTTTTCTATGTGTGTCTTAATTCCGAAAGCGTCGTTTGGTGGTCGTCGTTTGTGACTTGGGTTCGTTATTGTTGTTAAAGGCTTTTTGGATTGTTCCCACTAGACAGCTGATAAGAGGATAAAGGGGTAAGACATGGACGATAACGAGGGCAAATTGCCGTATTTGAGAGAGATGGGGATCCCAGACGAAGTGGCGTTGGATGCCCTGCGGAGAACTCAGGGGGATTTGGAGGCTGCTGTGAATTTCATATTCTCTAATGAACTACCACCACAGGATAATAACCCATTCCGTGACACTACTAGTGCAACGGAACACATAGAGTTGGCTTTGCAACCGGGGGCATTGGATGCTGTAATACCGGCAGCCTCAGTACAACAACAGGAGGAGGAAGAACAAACCACAAGTGTAGTGGTTCCTTCCTCTACATCATCTTCATCGTCTTTGCTATTGGACACAGAATCTACCAACCCACCAGACTACAACAGAGTACAACATCAATTGACCAAGACACAGTTGGGGGACCCGACAATCATGTTACCTCTGCCACCAAATTCTGTATTGGAAAATTATCTTTCGTTATTTGCATGGGCTGTGGCTAATTATACACCTCAGGTGTTTGTGGAACCTGATTTCATTGATTTGAATTTCCAAAATGATTGGTATAGAGGTTTACAATTACAAATACCAATTAGTCAAGAGCAAAACGAAGAAGCCACACAACCTGAATCGTTATGGCAATTGCAAAAATTAATATCTGTGGTAAATTGCCCCACGGCAATAAGATCATTTGTATCCGCAAAAGTGTTTACCATATCGTATGCTACAGAAGTACAAAACAGATTACAAGATTCTGATAAACTTTATGAAGTGTTACCAATTTTCATTAAATCATTATTAACAGATTTATCACTTTGCCCCAATATAACTAATGATGAAGCTAAATTAAGATTCTTATCCACTGCTGCATATTCTCCAGGTCAAGGAGAACCTGTTCAAGAGACAAAATTATTATTATTCCATTTCCCACCTGACGAATACGATACAAATTTATACAAGATGTTTAATGCATTGTTATACCCAGATGAAGACATTATCACTGATACCCCAAATGATGATGACGAAGACGAAGTGGAGGAACAACCTGAAAATTCATTAAAGGAAATATCGTCTTTCCTAACGATCATTTTCAATGAAATGGATACATCTTCTGAAGAGGAGATTGGATTACCGCATGGTGTGGATGTCCCACTTGAATTTTATCCACAATTATACACACATAAGACCAAAACACAATTAGTGAAACATATTATGAACAAGAGAAGACAAGCACAAATTGATATGAGAAAATATCTCTTGGAATTAAACAGTTTGAAAAGTTTTCAAGGGAAGGACACATTAACGATTTTAAACAGTACATTAGATTATATAGATAAGGACAAACAAGAGGATACTCCACTGTTTAAAGAATTATCCAATTTGAAATCACAAATTAATACTAAAAAGACTCAATTAAAAGACGCATACAAAGAAATTTCCAATAGATTAAATAATGAATGGAATCTTTCACATCCGGAACTTTGTATCATTGACAATGCTAAGAAAATGGGGTTGATAGATGAACCTTATCTTTTGGTCATGGTAGTGTTATCACCTTACTTGTATTACATGAAGGACACTACATCACCCACGTCTGATCAATGGAATGAAATACAATGTAACGTTTATGGGACAGATTTTAAAATTACTGATAGTATAACTTCTCAACAAATTAAAGATATTATTCATAACAATACAAGGGCACCAAATGAAACACCAATTGTATTTCATTATTGCAAAAAATCATTTATAGCTACAAGAGATGAAATTTGGTCTCAAATCGCTAATAATCAAGGTTGTAAAAAATTCTCACAGGATGATCAATTATCGTTACAATCATAAAAGGATAGATAATGTCATAAATAAATATATATATATTACTTCTTTTTTTTTTTTAAATTATGTACACACTAATATCAGTATTATTATAAGTTTGAAATCACTGCATTGGTGAATGATGAAGTGGTAGCAGACCCACCTAAATCACCTGTTCTGTTTTCTGCACCACTAGCAATAGTACTCAATACAGCTTTTTCAATTTGTGAAGCGTGTGATTCCAACCCCATGTGATTCAACATCATCACAGATGATAACAATAAAGCTGTTGGGTTTGCCTTATTTTGACCAGCAATATCTGGAGCAGAACCATGAACAGCTTCAAAAATGGACACTTCATTACCAATGTTAGCAGATGGTGTCAAACCTAATGAACCTGCACTTAACCCAGAATTCAAATCAGATAAGATATCACCATACAAATTTGGACACACGGCCACAACATCTCTATATGATTTTGGATCCATAACTACTTTCAAAACAGTGTTATCTATTAATTCTTCTTCTAATTGAATGTCTGGGTACTCTTTACTCAATTCTTTGGCAACATTAACGAATAACCCATCAGACAATTTTTGAATGGTAGATTTATGTACTACAACGACTTTTGGTCTACCAATGGCTCTAGCGTATTCGAATGCATATCTAATGACTCTTTCAGAGGCTTCTCTAGTGATCAATTTAATGGATTGCACTACACCTGGAGCCACTACATGTTCAATACCAGAATATTCACCTTCAGTGTTTTCTCTAATGATCACTAAATCCACATCAGAGTAAGTAGTCTTGAAACCTTCCACAGACTTGGCTGGTCTCACGTTAGCAAACAAATTGAATGTCTTTCTCAAAGTCAAATTCAAAGATCTGTGACCTTTACCAATTGGAGTGGCCAATGGACCTTTCAAAGCGACCAAATTCTTGTTAATAGAGTTAACAGCTGGATCAGGGATCGTGGTCAACCCGTTGATGAAAGTTGGTGTCACATCACAAAATTCCCAATCGATGGGCACTTTAGCAGCAGAGAAAATTTGCTTGACAGATTGAGAAATCTCTGGACCAATACCGTCCCCCTCGATGAAGGACACTGTGTAATTACCGGTCACTGGATTGGCCTTCCCAGTGAATCTCCCAATGGAAGGTTGTGCGGTGGCCAAGAATCTTCTGTTGGCAGCTCTGAATAAAGTGTTTCTTAACATGATCTGATAGTGTTTGGGCTTGCTGACGGTTGGAGAAGTAGCGATAACTAACGTCGAACTCCATCTCGATGTTCCTCCTGTCTTATATATACTTTGCTTGTCAATAATAGGTCATGCAACCCCGAGAACGCGCACGCCTTTCCCGAGTCTCGGATTTCGAAACGACAAATAAGAACAATTGTAATATATATATATATATATATACTGTATTCGTAAACACATTAGAACATTAGTGGCACTACAACTTGTCGTAGTACTCTTGCCAGCCGGGGACCTCTTCCTTCATACCGTGTCTCTTACGGGCGGCCAAGACGATCTCACCGGCTTTGGTGGTGGGGTCCGTGGGGTCCGTGGACAGAGTCTGCCAATGGTCAAACACCATTTGTGGGAAAGCTTGACCACCAGTAGCTTGTCTCAATTCACCAGTGAAACCGAAGGATTCGTTGACTGGTAAGTAGGCCTTGATGGTGAACAGTGGGGTACCTGGTCTTTGTTCTTCAGAGACCACTTGACCTCTCTTCTTGTTTAAGACAGAGTAAATACCACCCACTGCATTCTCTGGACATTGAATTTCCACTAAGAACACTGGTTCTTGAATTCTTGGATCAGCTAATAAGAAGGCAGCGTATGTGGCTCTTCTCATAGTTGGAATGATTTGACCACCACCTCTGTGAATAGCATCTGCGTGCAAAGTAACATCTAAGATATTGACTTTAACAGATCTCATTTCTTCACCAAAAATTGGACCTTCTTTAGTAGCCCATTGGAAGGCGGCAACCACGGAATCTTTGATTTCCAACAAGTATTGAACAGCTTTAGTTTGATCAATAACTAAATTTGGACCACTACCATCGGGACCAAAACACCAAATCTTTCTTGCATCAGTAACATCCCAACCGTAATCATCAGCCATCACTCTGGCTCTAGCTTTCATATCATCTCTTGGATTAATCTTACCATCTTCAATGGCCAATGCGACTTCCTCATCAATTGGTTCAGCCTTCAAGTAAATTCTATTATGCTTGTTTGGCGATTTGGATAAAGCTGGTTGTGAAGATTCAGCCTCCACAGTTTCTCTGTAGGCAACCACAGGTGGTGAAATCTTCAATGGAACACCAGCATGATCATTCTCTAAATCTTGTAAACAAATTTCTAAATGTAATTCACCAGTACCAGCGACAATATGTTCACCAGACTCTGACATGTAAGTCAAGACACATGGATCAGATTTAGATAATCTTTTCAAACCTTCCACTAATTTAGGTAAATCATTTGCATTCTTTACCTCGACAGCAACTTGCACCACAGGTGACACAGAAAATTTCATAACCTTTAAATTATGAGCAGTTTCACAAGTAGTTAAAGTACCTGTCTTTAATAAGAATTGATCAATCCCTACTAACCCAATAATATTACCAGCTGGACAATCATCAATTGGTTCCACAAATCTACCCATCATTAACACAACTCTTTGAATAGCTTTAATGTACAAATCATCTTTCTTACCTGGTACATAATTTGGACCTTGAATTCTAACTTTTTGACCAGATTTAACAGTACCAGCAAAAATTCTACCAAAGGCATAAAATCTACCTTTATCAGAAGTTGGCACCATCTTAGACACGTAAAGCATTAAATCAGCCTTTGGATCACATTTCTTAATAGAAAGACATGAAGCATCATCAGATGGACCTTCATACAATAATTCAGCTCTGTAAGCTTGAGCTGTCACTGGAGATGGTAAATTCATAATAATCATTTCCAATAAGGCATCAGCAGCAGGTAAGAATTTTCTCATAACCACTTTCAATAAAGCTTTACCTTCTAAATCATTTTCTTCAGCTTTCAATTTAATTTCTAATTTCTCTAACAAGATTGGAATTTCATCCTTCTTGAAATTCATAATAGCAGCAAATAATCTGAAAATTGGATCCAAGACAAACATATTGAATGCTCTTTCCAATGGCTTACCATCAGCATCCACTTCTTTACTGGTCCAATGCTTGGTCTTTGGATTAAAGAATGAATCACCCCATAATCTATCCATCATCTTATTTTTATCGACACCAAATTTCTTTGCGTATCTGTTAGCAAATTGACGAATAGTAAAGGCCCAACCATGTAAACCTGAACCAAATGCTACAGTACCCTTTTGTGGGTAAACTTGCACGTCACCTAACAATTCATCAGCATAAGTAGAGACAATGACATTAACAGATTCGACAGTTCTGGAAAAACTTTGATACAAATCTTCCTTAGTCACTTGCAATTCTAATAAAGCTCTATCAACTTTATTAATAACCACTACAGGTTTAATTCTTTCACTTAAAGCTTGTCTCAAGACAGTTTCTGTTTGCACACAAACACCTTCGACAGTATCGACCACCACTAAGGCACCATCAGTGACTCTTAAAGCAGCAGTGACTTCAGAAGAGAAATCCACATGACCTGGTGAATCAATCAAATTAATTAAGAAAGAATTACCGTCAGTGGTTTGCTTAATGTCTTTCACATCTTCCTCTTTCAATTCAGAATACAAAGAGATGGCAGTAGACTTAATAGTGATACCTCTTTCTTGTTCATCCTTTCTCGTATCCATGAAACGAGCTTCACCAGCTTTAGCAGCAGAAATAATACCGGCTCTTTGCACTAACGAGTCAGTTAAAGTGGATTTCCCATGATCGACATGTGCAATGACAGACATGTTCCGGACATTGGTGACGTGATCCATCAGATCACGCATCTGGTCAACAGTAAAGGCAACCATATTTGTTTAATTGTGTTGTTGAATTGTGTTTTATTAAGCACTAATTGTGACAAACACAGACGTGGAACACAGGGAAACAATGTCGATAATTGCTGTCTTTATATACTGCAAATAAGGGGCGGTTGCACGACGTTTTTATTACGGGGAAAAAACAGGTGACATAAGCTGAAAAATTTAATAATAGTGATAAACGGATGATTGTATTGTATTGTACTATATATATATATATACGTGTTATGACGATGCCATCCCCAGCATATGGGCAGCGTGTTTGGCGTCCAGTGGTGTGTCCCCGGGCAGCAAAGTGGGAACGGGCGTGCTGGAAGACGAAGGTGATAATTCTTGATCGAATTCAGTGGTGGACACTTGTCTGTATTCTTTCGAGGAACGATGACGAGGTTCACCTGTCCAACTGTCACCGTCTACAGTTTGTGAATTTGTGGTGGTGTGTACTTGTGACAGTGAGGCACGTCCCAAACGTGATAACCCACCTTGTGAATCTGCACTTCTAACATCATTTCTTACTCTCTCCAGCAGTGTCAATTTCTTACGTTCGTATTCAATTTTCTTCAAAGTGTACTCCTTCATAGACTGGTGTAATTTGGACTCATACCATTTTAACCATTGATCTCTTTCAATCAACATATTGGCAGTGATTCTCTTCAATTTCAATGTCAAATCTTGTTCAGATTTGGAAGCAGTTTTCAATGATTGTAACGCTTCATCCACTTTCAATGGGTTGACGTCCCTTTTACTTCTTAATTTTCTTGCTTGTTCATGTTTATTCTTGGTCAATTGTTGTGCCTGAACCAATTCTCTCATGACAAAATGTCGATTAGTCAACGATTCTTTAATCACATATGTGTCATTGACAATCCAATCTAACCCATCATAAAATGTAGCCAATTCCATAGTGGCCAAGACACTACCGACGTCCCCCATAGTGACCATAATTTTACCAAATTTCCTATACAATTTATTTGTTTCACCACCCAAGGTTATAAATTTTTGTCCAAATAAATTTTCATCTTGTACTAATAATCTTCTCACTTTATTTATCTTAATCATTTTATCTTGTAAATCTTGTGACATTAAGTAAATAGCTTTCACCAGAGGTCTAAATTCTGCCAATGTGACCACTTCATCGTAAGGTGGAGCCAATTGTTTTAATGTCCTTCTCTTTAACCCAGTGATTGGTGTGGCCACTTTGTTTATTGGTTTATAAGTATCAAAATCACATTCAATGAACGAAACAAATTCTTGATTTTTGACAATCAATGGATCTTGTAAACATCTTTCCAACCATTCCTGGAAATTACGTTTAGTCTTTTCATAATCCTCCGGGTTATTGATACCGTAACTTGTGTATGGTACAGGTAATGATGGTATAAAGGATTCTGAAATGGAATCGTTTAAATATTTAAAAAGACGTTTAAATTCATCCACTGTTTTCTTCACATTAACATAATTTCTCTTACGAAAGAAAGTTATGTTATTAGAACAATTGAATATTATTGTGGGATTTTCACGTTTATTAGTGAGGGATCCAACTCTTTCTAAACTGATCACTTTAATTATAATCTTGTATTTACTCATCAATTTACGTTCAGGTAATAAACTTTCATCTTTGTAAGAATCTTCAGGTCTTTTACGAGGTGTTTGCTCTTCCTCTTGTGGTTCTTCTGATTCGTTGACGTGTTCTTCTTCTTCCTCCTGTTCTGGTTGTTGTTCTTCTACACCAATGTGTTCCTCCTCTTGCAAGGTAGCACTAACGGTGTCTGGTTCATGTGTGGCAAATGGGTTGTCCTCGACGTCTTCGTAGTAATAAGGTGTAGCAGATGCCATCTTTTATATGTTATCTGTGATTTGTTTTACCCTTTTGATAAGTGATACTTAGATAATTAACCTTCTTTTTTTTCACTTCAATAAGAAATAAGACGATGATATTACGAACAAGGTAATGTAATGTTCAGTGATGAGTGTGATCATGGTTCTGGTGGGTTAGATGTGCTTGCTTTGTTACACACACTCTCACACATATAGAGATATATACATAAACTAACTAATCGTAACAAGAAATGGTATCTCACCCCTGTATTCTCTAAACACACAGATCTATAACGACAGAACCAAAGAACAACAAACACATACCACTACAAGAGCAACAACCATAACCACAATAAACACACATCGCCATCACGACCCCGCTTGCAACTCCCCCTTCAACCCCTCTTCAGCCACATCAAAGTGGGGTCCCTCGAATCTTTTTTTTCCTCGAACAAATTTTTCAATGACAACACTATATAAGCAGTGTACAGATACAGTTACAACTACATACAGGGGCCCCTTGAAGCACACTACTGCCACTGAGAGTAACTCACAATGACTAGAATCGCTAAATTTATGACACTACCACAAACCATCAAGACCGTCATCTTCGACATGGACGGTACACTATGCCTACCACAACCATGGATGTTCCCCGCAATGAGACAGGCCATCGGATTGCACGATAAGAGTGTGGACATCTTGCATTTCATAGATATGTTGCCCACCGAAGAAGAGCAAAAATTGGCTAATAAGAGAATACATGACGTCGAGGTGAAAGCCATGCAAGAGATGGAACCACAACCGGGTCTAGTAGAATTAATGCAATATCTAACGGTAAACAATTATAGCAAGAACATTTGCACAAGAAATATTCAGACACCAGTGGATAATTTGATAAGCAAGTTTATCCCCGAGGAATATTCTAAATTTGATATCATATTGACTAGAGATTTCAGACCCACAAAACCACAACCAGATCCATTAAACCACATCACTGCACAATTAAACGTAGAACAAAGACATGCTTTGATGGTGGGAGACTCTATGGATGATATGTTGAGTGGTCACAGAGCAGGGTGTGTGACAGTATTATTAAAGAATAAAATTAATGAACATCTGTTGGAGGAACATCCAGATATAATAGACATCAGTGTAGATACTTTGTCAGATATAATCCCATTGTTAGAACAACAACAACAGCAGCAACTATCATAATATATAGAAACGTACATCTTTTAAAAACAATATAATAAATGAGTAAATACTGACACATTAATTTTTAATTATTTTTCAATTGGAGTGAAAAATTTCAAAGCATCGAGTACCTCCTACAAGTTAAAAGGTTAAAATACATCAATATAAACACATATAATGGAATCTGCACTTTGGGAAATTTTATGTGGGTCCATTGCTGGGTCCCTGGGTAAATTAATAGACTACCCATTCGATACAGTGAAAGTGAGAATGCAAACACAAGGTTCACATTTATTCCCCACCACTTGGTCGTGTATTAAATATACTTACGAAAATGAAGGTTTGATCCGTGGGTTTTACCAGGGTATTGGATCACCTTTGTTTGGTGCTGCATTAGAACATGCGGTACTGTTCACATCGTACAATCAATGTATGAATTTTTTGGAATATTACACATCGTGGTCTACCTTAGTCATCATTTTAATATCAGGTGCCGTGTCAGGATCCTGTACCAGTTTAGTATTGACACCAGTGGAATTGATTAAATGTAGATTACAAGTATCCAATTTACAAATAGAATTACATAGTGAAGAGGGTGAAGAAGAGAGATACACTGCTATTATACCAACAGTGAGAGCAATCTTGAGACATAGAGGGTTTATGGGATTATGGCAAGGTCAATCCAGTACTTTTATTAGAGAATCGTTGGGAACATTGATTTGGTTTGCTACTTTTGAATTCTTGAAAAGATACTATATAGCACAGAATGTAGCCAGTGGACTAGGATCCGAGACACAAGCATGGCAATTGTTGATCAGTGGTGGGTTTGCCGGGTTAGCATTCAATGGGATCATGTTTCCCACAGATACAATCAAATCTGTCATGCAAACCAGACAGATGGGACTTATGGAAGCTGTGCATTATGTCAAGGACAGATATGGGTATGCAGGTTTTTACCGTGGGTTGGGGATTACACTAATCAGAGCTTTCCCATCCAACGCAGCTGTGTTCTACACATATGAGAACTTGGTGAAACTGTGATCTATATAGTTACATGTATATATTTGTGACACTAATAATAATATATTTTGGCATATTTAAATTTAGAAATTCAAATCTTGAAAAAACGTAGATCTATATATAAGAGGTATAGACAAAACAATATCTTCAAAAGAAGTATACATATATGTCCTCCGATGACTTAATTCAAGGGTATATGGATGGGATGGATAATGTAAAATGTATTCTATCAGCGGAGTTTGATAATAGCTTGGGACCAGTGATAAAAGATCAATACCCATCGCAGATCAAAGGGTCAAACCAGCACTCACCGACACTTGATCAATCCATATTAGCAAGTTTAATGATCCCCACTAACATAGAAAACACACCTGATAGACCAGATTTTACTGTTTTCCATTTGTATTATAATCATGAAGAACAAATATACCAACTTCTCCCCACGGAAAACAATTCTGACACATTATATTTCCTCTCTGTATGCAACACTTTAAAAGATGAATTAAACACAAGAGGTGCCACCATTAAAGCCATATCATTGGGGACCACTTTGAAAAATTACATGATATTCAAACCTTTATTGGTTTTACTATTGGATACATACATGAAAGTGGAAGATACCAGTGAATCTTTGCAATATCTAATAGAATGGTTTAATATGATTAACAGTTTAGATTTGTCCCTGGTAAATAATTTACATTCTAAGATTGCATTACAAAATATTTTGGAATCAATCAGTGATGATAATTTACTTGATCAAATATTTAATCCAAAAGGTTCATGTCTAACTGCATTATTGGGAATAGACCATCTGCCTCAAACAGATAAGTTTGAGAACAAGATAATTTTCCATAAAAACTTAATATCATACCAGTTTAACAAATTCATACCGAAATATTTACCCTTACATATATCAATGGTGCCATTACAAATAAATCTTTTACAAAATGAACTTTGTACTACTAATATAGAGTATTATGAACATATATTACCTATTATGATTGATTTATTACCACATATAAACTCAACGAATCATGATAAAATTCCTAATTGGAAATTGATTGTGTGTTGTACTACTGTTACAAAGGATATTTTATCACAGATAATTATTGGTACGACTAATTTAATACGAGACATTTCTTATAAAAATTGGAAAAATATACTCCCGTTGATGATCCCATATATGGATATATCTGGTGTAGATTCTCTTCGAAATTACTTCAAAAATTCTATTCAATTACCATTTACAATTATTGGTACTGCTAATCCTATTTTCAAACATCAAACCGATCTATGGGATAGCTTCTATGATGTAGATGACAAAAAACTTTATTTAAACAATGATAAACCTAAACCAGAACAAGATTCCACCTCATTTAAAAAATTTCTGGCAAAACCATATCAAGGGTTGCTTAATACCAATTCATGGAATAATATTGGATTAAAATCATATTTTATTCAAATACTATTTAAAGAACGACACGATAATCAGACTATTATAAATACATTAAAAAAAATTGATTTATTACAGTTAATTTATTTATTCCAAAATTCTCATTTAGATGGTAAGCTGAAAGATTATAGTAACATAAAGAATGTATACTTCTCTACCTATAAAGATTTTATTACTTTTCCTGAGATGTTCAAAAACATTAATCTACAATCTATTCAATTGTTAAGTTCTCTTTATCAAAATTTAAATTTTTTGAAAAAGTCAACAAACTCTAACGATGAAAAATATCTTTATTTATCACATATCCATGACATATACCAAACACTAATAAGTTTGATTTTAGAAAATAATCAAAATTTGGAGGAGTTTATCAATATCTGTATGTGTTTTCCTAATTTGGAAATTCTCAAATTCTATAACATTCAAACTCAGAATTTTAAAAATATTGATTCACGAGAATTATCTCAAAAAATTTTCAATATCAAAGAAAAGCGTGAATTAAATGATTCTTTTATTGATAAATTTGCAACCTCGAATGCCTTCAACTTATTATCAAGTTTTCTGCTATACAGTACAGATGACCTCACCGATTTTTTGAAAGTGATTTCACCCTTCAAGAAAGAAAATAAAAATAAAATTTCACGTTCTAATTCATTTAAGAATCTATTATCATTAAAGATCAATTCTGGTGTAAACTCTAATGGAATCAATTATTCTAAATCATTTAAAAGTTATAAACCAGGAAATAGAAATTCAATTTCTGAAGAGACAGTGTTTACCAAATCAAACTCATCACATTCCCTAACTAAGAGTTTAATTAAGACTAAGAGCATTGTAGTAAAATTGTTAAGTACAATTGAAAAACATACAATAGGTGAACTTATCTTAAATAAATATATGTCCAAAGAAATACAGCTCGTTTACAAACTAGAAAAATTCGAATCCTCAAACTCACTAGTCAAACCTAAAGAATCGAATAAACTTCAAGAGAAATCACAATCCACACCATCTGTCGTGTCTAATTCCATCGATAAGGAAACGGCATTATTGTCAAAAAAGACAGAGAGTATCTATCTCTCCAGTAAACAAACCGCTAATAACACGATAACGGTTCCATCTACCACCGATAGTGATACGGACAGTGAAGAACCATATTTTGATGCCCCATAATTCAATAATAAATAATAAACGTATATACCCATCAATATTCATTTAGTGTCATTTTGTATAAATACGTATTTTTTGACTTCGCCGGAATCAAGTTTTGACTCTTTTCGGAATCGGCCGAATTTTCAAGGTCGCTTTTTTATTGAGAAGTATATGAATAATTAACTGATGATGACTCGTTTCATTGCCAATTGGGTTTACTTTATGTGTGACCAGTACTTAAAGGTTTAATTTTTAGACGAGCTTTAACAAATTGGTCTTTTGATCTTACACAAATTTGATTTGAAAATAATAAAAAGAAACTTTGCAAAATAAAACAGGTATAGAAGATGGATTCAAGAACTGTAGGTATCCTAGGTGGTGGTCAATTGGGCCGTATGTTAGTGGAAGCAGCTAACAGATTAAACGTCAAGACAATCGTGTTGGATGCTCCCAACTCTCCAGCTAAACAAATTACAAATTCTACAGAACATATCGATGGTTCTTTCACTAACCCTGATGATATCAGAAAATTAGCAGCTAAATGTGATGTATTGACCATAGAGATCGAACATGTGGATGTACCAACTTTGAAGTCATTACAAAAGGAATATCCAAAATTAGAAATATATCCTTCTCCAGAGACCATCGAATTAATCCAAGATAAGTTTACCCAAAAGGAACATCTTCTGAAGAATCAAATTCAAGTAGCTGAAAGTGTAGCAATTGCCAACCCAACCAAGGAAGAATTATTAAAAGTCGGTGAAAAATTTGGGTACCCATATATGTTAAAGGCAAGAACTTTTGCCTATGATGGTAGAGGTAATTTTGTCGTGAAGAATCCTGAATCCATTGAAAAGGCTTTGGAAACTTTAAAAGGTTGTTCTCTATACGCCGAAAAATGGGCTTCATTCACTAAAGAATTAGCTGTAATGATTGTTCGTTCGATTGATGATCGTGTATATGCTTACCCTGTAGTAGAGACTATCCATAAAAATAATGTTTGTCATTTATGTTACGTGCCTGCAAGAGTTTCAGATTCTATTCAATTAAAGGCTGCTCTTTTGGCTGAAAATGCAATTAAGTCATTCCCAGGTTGTGGTATATTTGGTGTGGAGATGTTTCTTTTAGAAAATGGTGAACTTGTCGTCAATGAAATTGCCCCAAGACCTCATAATTCTGGTCACTACAGTATCAATGCTTGCATTGTTTCTCAATTTGAGGCACATATTAGATCCATTTTAAATTTACCAATGCCCAAGAATTTTACTAGTTTAGCTACTAGTAACACAAATTCTATAATGTTGAATTTATTGGGTGATTTTGACGCTAAAGATGCTGAGTTACAAATTTGTGAACGTGCTTTACAAACTCCCGGTGCATCTATATACTTATATGGCAAAGAATCTAAACCAGGTCGTAAAGTAGGTCATATAAATATTGTATCATCATCTATGGATGACTGTTCTAGAAGATTAGATTATATTACTGGTAAGACCTCCAACCCAATTATTACTTCTGTAGTTGATAAAATTGAAGAAAAGGAGATCAAATCTCCATTGGTGGGTATCATCATGGGATCTGACTCCGATTTACCTGTTATGTCAGCGGCTTGTAAAATATTAGAGCAATTTAATGTTCCATTCGAAGTCACTATCGTGTCAGCTCATAGAACCCCTCATAGAATGTCTAAATATTCAATTGAAGCTGCTAGCCGTGGTATCAAAACGATAATTGCCGGTGCAGGTGGTGCTGCTCATTTACCTGGTATGGTGGCTGCTATGACACCTTTACCTGTCATTGGTGTACCAGTCAAGGGTTCTAATTTAGGTGGTGTTGATTCCTTACATTCTATTGTACAAATGCCTCGTGGTATTCCTGTGGCCACTGTAGCAATTAATAATAGTACAAATGCGGCATTATTAGCTGTTAGAATTTTAGGTAGTTATGAACACGAATATTTCTACAAGATGCAAGAATTTTTATTGAAACAAGAAGAAGAAGTCTTGGAAAAGGCTGAGAAATTAGAAACCAACGGTTACGAAGATTATTTATCTTCTATGAAATAGATTTTTTCCATTATATACATTTATAACAAAACAAAATAATATTAATAATATAAACGTGCATATAGAGTAGTACATATCTATCAAGATTCTTAAAGAAATAATTCATTATAATTTTCCAAAATAAAGCAAATAATAAATGTCCTTTCTCTCATATCACTAATGTCCTTTTCACCGGTGTAATCTCTTATTAAACCTGGAGTGAAAACTAAACCTAAGTTTTTTAAAGTCATCAAATTGAACTCAGTATATTTTTGAACAATATTTATATGCTTACCGAGAGTTTTCAAGACGGTAATATGTTCCACTGGCAATCTTTCTAAAATAGTTCTTAATTCATGTAAACTTTCCTTTTCTTCAAATTTCATATTATTATCTCTGACACATTGGATTAATGGCTCATAGATTTGATAAGTAATAATAGGGTTTGGTAAGCTTCTCAAATATTTTTTCAATACACCAGTGATTGCGTGAATGTCATAGTTAGACAAATTTATGGTTGAGGATGAATCAAATTTAGCTTCAATATTCTCTATAGTCAATTTGGATCCTGATTTCCTATATAGACCTTCTGTTCTTAAGTTTTCTTCATCTGATTCGATAAACTCGATACATTGTGTAATAATTGATGGTACATTTTTTTGTTCGTAAGAACATCGTTGCACTAAAGTAGATCCAATCAATTTATCTGGTGTAGCTGTAGGTGCCCCTATTGCTTGAGTAGTTTGAGGAGAAAATCTGTTTGATATTGGTAATAATTTAACATCTTTAAATTCCTGTGGATTATTCAATACTGGTTCAGATATTTCAAATTTTTGTGTACTAGGTGATGTTGAATGTATAGCATTTGAAGGACTCATTAGATTAGAAATACTTTGATATGAAGTGGTAGGTGGAATTGGTGATTGTTGTTTGTTGGAGAAAAATTTCCAAAATTTTGGTTTTGTAGCAGGTCTTGCTATACTTGCTGTAGATATATCTTTAACAGGAGACCCTTCCAAAGAATATGAATCAGCTGAAGAAGTAAAGTGACGAGGTGGTATTACTGGTTGCTCTAAAAGTCCCTTTGAAGTTCTGATTTCTTCTTGTAAACTTTCCACTTGGCGTAGTAAAATATCTTTCATGTTATTAATCTCTTCAATATCATTTAATAATTCAATTTTGGTCACTTGTAATTTCTCCACATCAAGTTGAAGCTTTTTTAAAACATTGTTAGTCTCTTGAATACCCTTGTTGTCATCCAATACATTATTAGTTCGTAATTTTGATCCTACTATTGGCTCCCTTTCACTAGTCTGTGATTTATCAGCATAATTATTAAGAATATCGTAAGTATCACCTTCTGTATCATCATCATTTGATAAATACCTATCTACTCTTGGAGTAGTATGTTCAATCCTTGATTGAGGTTTCTCATAATGTATATTGGACTCTACTCTTTTAGGAGTAGTCAGATCACTGTTATTATCGTCCACACTGAACGATATGAACTCGCCTGGTGTTTTTGTAATAGTATTTTCCTCATATTGAGATTGTGATGGGGTTGATTGTTCTGAATACGATGTTGGATTAGATTCAAAACGTTTTTCAGTACTAGATGGAGATGTCATTGACATCGGTGGGGCTAAAGCTAAATTTGAATTTGAAGTGGGTAAAGTAGTCTCAACAAAACTTGACTCATTATCAGAATTATGGTCGTCTGATGTTTTTGCAAACTCTTTGGTACCATTCTTTAATGGTGTTTTATTTAACAATATTTTCAAATCAGAATTCTTATTCATTTGTAAAGGATCCAATAAGTTTTTTTGTGGTTGTGGTTGTTTAATCTGAACATCTCTATTCTCAAGTTCAATTTCGAGTTTACCATCATCTACATTGGATGATTCGATTTTAATAGGTGAAGTTGGTCTACTCGGAGATCTTGGCGGAATTAAAAACGTCGGTGGTACCAAATTTGGCGTAGCACTTTCATCAATAATGGGTATTGTTATTTCATTATCATCAGGGATCCCAGGTAAGTTTTTCCTTAACCTTCGTTTCTTCTCTTCATAATGTTTCCTCTTATTTAATAATTTCTCATGACAGTTTAAACAGAATAAGCCTCGTTTAGTCTTGGCATATCTTAAATTCTTAATATTATCACCACATTTGCAACAAACAAAACAATCTGAACAGTAAGCTTCATTGGATGACGATAGAATAATAGCTAGATCATCAATCTTCTTACCACATTTCTTACAAGAATCTGAACATTCAAAACATATTAATGCACCTGTTCCCAACACTAAGAAATCTGAATCACAACTCAAAGATTTCTCACAACGATAACAACTGAAACAATGAGTGTGCCACCTGTCATCTCCCAACTCGTAGGCGTGACCACTGGTGATAGCTTCTTTACATCGTACACATTCAGGTAAAATTTCATTGTCCCTATCTTCACTCCTGATAGTGTCCACTACCATCTCTATACTGTTTAAAGTGGTCATTATACGTTTGGTACCAGCAACTACCCTTCCACGATACAATGAATCAAATAAAAGACCACTATTTATAGACTCTTTTGGGAAATGTTGTCAATCAGATCAAGAAATCTTCAAAGCCATTTTTTCTATGTTTAAAATGGCTCGAATAATAAATGAAAATGGCGCTAATTACCACACTTTCCCACCCAAAATAGTAATAAGAATGAAGGTTCAATACGATAAATTCTTGTTATTTGGTGACTCAATCACTGAATTTGCCTTTAATCCAGAACAATTCACCTTGGGAGCTGCCCTGACAAATGTCTATACGAGGAAATTGGATATTTTACCCAGAGGGTTTTCTGGATACAATTCTCGTTGGGGGTTGAAAGTGTTACCACACATTTTAGAAGAGGAAGATCGTATTGTGTTGGCCACTGTTTTCTTTGGGGCTAATGATGGATGTCTTGGTGGACATCAAAGAGTGCCATTGGATGAATATATTGTAAATACTAAATCCATGATACAAATTTTACGTAACAAAGGGATCAAACCTATTATTGTGGGTCCTGCATTGATTGATCAAGCGAAATGGGAATCAACTCATCAAGTGGAAGTGTCACAAGGTTACGTACGCACTAATGACAATTTCAAATTATACAATGAAGAATTAATCAAATTGACTAATCAAGAACAAGTTCCCTTCGTCAATCTACATGGATTGTTTCTCAATGCCAACGAACCATGGGAAAATTTACTTATTGACGGATTGCATTTTTCTGGTGAAGGCTATAAGTTGTTTTATCATGAACTTTTAAAGCAAATCGATGAACATTATTCAGAATATTCTCCATCGAATTTGCCATACAAACTACCATATTGGAGAGACGTCAAGGAAGATGGAAGTAATATTAATTAGCTGCATAGATTATTTATAGACTGTAACATTAATGTATTTCAATCATTTCCATATAAAATTAAACTGTTTTTTCACTGTAAGAAAATAGATGTAATTAATACTATTTAAATATCCCTTTGATGAACTAAACAAAACAAATCTGATGAGTAAAGATACCCCAGAAATACCGTCAACAACGGTGCTACCTGTCAATGGAGACACTGTTGCTGGTGATTTGTTGACCAGTGCTATAACATCGGACAACGCACCGGATACATTGAAGGGTAAAGTGACGAGCATGGTCAACAGTGCCATGGCCAATAACCCTTATTTTGCTGCAGGTGGTGGCTTAATGGTTCTAGGGTCAGGTTTAGCAATTGCAAGAAGTGGATTTATTAAGTTGAGTAGAATAGTTTACAAGCAAATGATTGTGGATCTAGAGATCCAATCTAAGGATAAATCGTATGCTTGGTTTTTAAATTGGATGGGTAACTACCCTAAGAGGATGTCCAAACATTTGTCTGTGAGAACAAATTATATCCAACATGATAATGGTGCTGTATCTACTAAATTCTCTTTAGTACCGGGCCCAGGTTCTCATTGGATTTATTATAAAGGTGCAATCATATCCATCACGAGAGAAAGATCAGGTAGAATGATTGATCTTGTAAACAGTTCACCATATGAGACAGTTAAATTGACCACATTGTATCGAGATCGACACTTGTTTGATGAAATATTGAATGAGGCCAAGAACATTGCATTGAAGAGTACAGAGGGTAAAACTGTAATATACACATCATTTGGACCTGAATGGAGAAAATTTGGTCAACCAAAGGCCAAGAGATCACTAGGTTCAGTTATATTAGATGCCAATATTAAAGAAAATATTCTTAATGACGTTCACGATTTTATGGCAAATGGTAAATGGTACTCTGAAAGAGGTATCCCATACAGAAGAGGTTATTTATTGTATGGCCCACCAGGTTCAGGTAAGACAAGTTTTATCCAAGCTTTGGCTGGTGAATTAGATTACAATATTTGTATATTGAACCTATCAGAGAATAATTTAACTGATGATCGTTTAAATCATTTAATGAATAATATGCCAGAGAGAAGTATATTACTTCTAGAAGATATCGATGCTGCCTTTAACAAGAGAGTTCAATCGAATAAAGACGGTTACCATTCTAACGTTACATTTAGTGGACTTTTAAATGCATTGGATGGTGTCACCTCTTCAGAAGAAACAATTACTTTCATGACCACAAACCATCCAGAAAAACTGGATACTGCCATTATGAGACCTGGTAGAGTCGATTATAAATCTTTTATTGGTAATGCATCACATTATCAAGTGGAGCATATGTTTATGAAGTTTTACCCTGGTGAAGATAAGATCTGTGCAGAATTTTTGTCAAAGTTCAGAGAATTGAAAGTATCTGTCAGTACAGCTCAATTACAAGGATTATTTGTTATGAATAAAGATAAACCAATTGATGCATTGAAATCTATTAGTTCTCTGACAGTACCTGACCAAATAATATAGAGAATAAGCATACACACATAAATATATAAATGTATCTTTCTTGTAAATAACAATTATACTCTAATTAGAGTAAATTAGATAGAATAACCTTTTAATTTAACCATTAAATCACACAAGGTACAAAGTGTTTCATGATCTCCAATTGTTCAATTATATCATTTACCGGGATAATATTAAACAATTGACCATTTTCATCATGTATAACAGTTATAGTTCTCTACAATTTTTTTTTTTGGGTTGCAAAATAAATCTTCAAAAATATTTACAAGGGGATAATAAATAACAACAAAGAAACTCTATTATCTCGCCATCACATCCTGATTAGATATCCTCGAGAGGAAATAATGATTAGGAACAATACCACTAAACAAATAAGTCAATTGAGACATTTTTCTGCTCTAAATTCTTTAAAGGCGACCACTACGGCTACTACTAATTCGAATCCACCAAAGGCCAAATTCGAACAATTATCAGATGCTCAAAAGGCTTTTTTAGATCGTGCCCTTAGAGTGAACCAAGCGGGTGAACTGGGAGCTGATTATATATATAGAGGTCAAATTTATGTGTTAAGCAGGAAATATCCTCATTTGAGACCTACATTACAACACATGTGGGAACAAGAAGTACATCATCGTTCCACATTCAATGATTTGCAAATAAAACATAGAGTGAGACCTTCTCTTTTGACTCCATTTTGGAAAGTTGGTGCTATTGCCATGGGTGCTGGGACTGCTTTAATTTCTCCAGAAGCTGCGATGGCATGTACTGAAGCCGTAGAAACAGTCATTGGTGGTCATTATAATGAACAATTGCGTTGCTTAACGAATCAATTTGAATTGAACAAGACGGACGGTAGTAAATCAGTTAGTGAAGAAGTGAAATCATTAACTGAAACAGTAAGGGAATTTAGAGATCAAGAATTAGAACATTTGGACACAGCGATCAAACATGATTCCAGAATGGCTGTACCTTACATGATGATAACTGAAACCATTAAAGGGGTTTGTAAACTTGCCATTTGGGGCGCTGAAAGGATTTGATTTTAAATTAATCAAATGTATTAAATAAATTCATATATAAATATAAATCTAAATGAAATAAGAAGTTTCTTGGTTAATTAGTACTGGATTGTAAAGTGTTCAGAACAGTGTACTAATGCTAATTGATATGATATGACAGTTTTTAACGTATGTTTTCGAGTCTATTTGGAATATTCATATTATGTTCACTATAAGAAAACGGAAAACTAATAATTAAGATACTTTTCAAATCAGATTATTAAGAGACAAACAAACCTATACCCAACAAGTTTGAGTAGAAGTCTCCTACTGTATATTACTCTGTGTGACACCACTTTATAAACTATAAACAGCATGGCGTTACAAGAATACGAGGGATCAAGCTGTGAGATAGATTACGCCACCTTGACACCTTCAAACATTGACAGTAAAGAAGAATCAGTGAACGTAGAGACCACTTCCAATGATGTTGAAATGGTGGATGTGAATATTGTGGATAATACCAGTACGGAAGTTGACATTTCTCAATTAGATGATGGTAAACATGTTCTTTATGATAATGAAAGATTAAGATTCCCCTTCAAGACATCTGACAGATTAATTGACGATATTGTTTGTGATTTGTCATACAGTGGTGATAACCTCATTTCTGAATTGTTTCAAGGGATCTTACAATCATCACCTTTAACTTACTCGAAAAAGAGGGAATATGTGAAGCCTTATATCATGGGATCCCTGGTAGATCAAGTGTTATTACAAACCAAATTTGAATATGAATCTGTTACATGCCCAAAATTTAATAAGTTGAATGTTCTTTACAGTGTACTGTTTAACCCATTCAATGAACCTACTACGACAGATGATATACCCAATATACCAATTTATCATTTGAAGATTACAGTGAAAATACGTAATCAATTAGAACTATTCAAGAAACATGTTGGAGTCAGTCATTATTTCTTAGTGGATGAGTTACACGAATTTGATAAACATGATTTCTTAACGTTTGATCCAATGGATCCTCAATTAATTGATCATGCTATTTATGTTTCATCTGACACAAATAAATTGATTCTCATTGAAATATTCAAACCAGAATTTAATGACCAAGATGAAATTGACAGCTTTAAAACCGATTCCATAAAAGAAAGATATTTGAATGCTTGTTCAAATTTAGAAGGTTTAGATCCTAATGCGATCCCATATCAGATTGATTGTCTGAATACCTTATTTAAAACATTCAAAGTCCCATTAAATCGTAAAAGTGGCGATGATGCAATTAAGACAATAAGATCTGATAATGTAGTATTGAATTCACACATAAACCCCAACTGGTTACATGAAAAATATGGTTTCAAAATACTGAAAAGTAATAACACCGATACAGGTGAGAGTGTGGCAGAATATGAACCACCAAATTTAACCAATTATGTTAACGATTGTCAAGTAAGAAAGATCAAAGAATCATACATCAGAAAATGTTTAACATTGCTCTTCTGGGGGAAAATGTCAATTAATTTTTTCACTGATGATGTCAAAGCAAATTTAATAAAGACATCTAAATCCTTTAAATTTTTCAATGGATCCAGAACAGAGTATTCCACTAAACCATTATATCATTTATTGGGTGAAACAAAGCAAAATTTCTTAAATAGTTCTGAACAGGATGCTGCACTAGAGATAAATTATCATTTCATTAATTTATGTGCGTCATATTCTTATACAGACAGAGATATTATTATGAATTATGAAACCTCTAAAAAATTAGATCCGTCGCATACAGGTGAATATTATGACGCACTGTCATATATTGCAAACCGTAAGGGATCGTATCAACTAATGGCATACTGTGGTAAGCAGAATATAGTAGGAAAAGAAGTATTAGATAATTCCTTAAGAGTCTTTCGACTTGATCCACAGACTGTAGATCTCGATCAATTTGATGACTTGTCTATTTTATCCATTTACAAACATGAGCAAAATTCAACTAATGAAACCACATATTTGACTGATTTGAAAAATGCATTGAGAGTGATAGCCAAATACAAAAACTCGGAATATTTGAAATTTTATGTCGATAATGAACCTTACCGTACAGTTTCCCAAGCATACTCTGAATTAGATGTTGATGAATCAGTGGATGATGACATCATTCAAACAGCATACGCTATAAAGGTTAATGATTCACCTGGGTTAAGAATGGAATGTAATAAGGCATTGTATACAATTGCAATCCATACTAGAAGCATGTCATTATTTGATTATTTAATTGAACAATGCCCAAGTTTCCTAAAATTTTATGGACCGGATAAATTTACATATGGTGAGGCATTATCTTTGATTCAAGTTAATGAAAATGCCAGCGAAGAATTGATTATTAAGATTTTCCAACAAAAATGGGCTGAGGAACAAATAACAGAACCAGATCAACTTTTGAATTTGAAGGCTGCTTTATGTAAAATATCGCAAGAGAGAAATTCTAAATTGATTTCAAATTTTCTTTCCACTGGGTTGATTGATCCAAATTGTCTCCCACCTGAGAATTGGCCCATTGGGTTGAATAATATTGGGAATACTTGTTATTTGAATTCATTGTTACAATATTATTTCTCGATTGCACCACTGAGAGATTATATTTGTCAATATGCAAATACCATTGAGGCTTTCGAAACCAAAGAGAATAATGCCAAAGTTATTAGAAGAATTGGTGGTAGACAAGTTAGCTCCAATGAAGTAGAGAGATCGATTCAGTTTACATATCAATTGAGAGACTTGTTTAATAACATGATCTATGCTAATAGTCGTTGTGTTACGCCCACACAAGAACTGGCTTATTTAGCGTTTGCCCCCAGTAACTTAGAAGTAGAGTTTGGTACCATGGGAAAGACAGAAAATGATTCCTCTGAAGTAACTGAATTGACTAGAGAAATTGATGATAACGAACAAGAAGACAATTCCATAGTGGAAGACATGGATGTAGAATTAGAAAATAATTCATTCAATACATCAACCAAAGTCGCCAAGATTAGTTCTGATCAAATGGAGAATGCCTTGGAAATGGGTAGACAACAAGATGTTACAGAATGTATTGGTAATGTTCTTTATCAATTAGAAAGTGCTTCTGAACCTATCAGCCTTGATGAAGATAATGAACAATACGATTTAATTAAACAACTATTTTATGGGAAGACTAAACAAGATATTATTCCTCTAGATCAGACCACAAAAGTTCGTACCAAATATGAGAGATTTTTATCATTACTAGTCAATATTGGTGATCACCCTAAGGACATTTATGATGCATTAGATTCATATTTTATGGATGAATTCTTAACTTTAGCAGAATATGGTGACGTAAAGAGAACTGTGGCTGTGACTGAATTTCCTGTCATTTTGCAAATACAAATTCAAAGAGTGTATTATGATCGTGAAAGATTTATGCCATTTAAATCGATTGAACCTTTACCCTTCTCACAAACATTGTACATGGATAGATATGCGGACACTAAAGATGAAGCTTTATTGACTAAGAAAAGAGAAACTACACAATTAAAGGAACAATTAAAAGAATTGAAGGCAAGACAAAAGGAACTTCTGTCAAGAAATGAATTGGGTCTCTCCAGAAAGGAGGCATTCATGGAAACAAGTAAATTGCTACAATCGACCATGCTTGAAACATCTGATATAACAGTCAATGATAAATCTGCTTTATTAGATGGATTGAACAAGATGGTCGCTGAGGTGAACGATGAGTTATCCCTATTGTACAATGAGATACAAAAATTAGAGACTAAGATTGACCATCAATTCGATGATTTCAAATCGATCGCGTACTCATTATTTGCTGTGTTTATCCACAGGGGTGAAGCAAGTTACGGTCATTACTGGATTTACGTGAAAGATTTGAAGAATTCAGGTGTATGGAGGAAATATAACGATGAAACTGTGTCGGAGGTCCATGAAGAAGAAGTTTTCAACTTTATAGAGGGGAACACCGCTACCCCATACTTCCTGGTGATGGTGAAGCAAGACCACGAGGCTGACATCGAACCTTTGAAGAGAATCATCGAACAATCATAGATAGGAGAGGCGCATTTGAGTCTATATGTAAAAATTGTATACGTATCATTCTGCACGATGAGATTGTTTTTTTTCACTTGGCATTAAAAGTGAAATTTCAGAATAACAGTACCTCTATTGTTCCATTCATTAACAAGGATTGTCTATTGTGAATTGCAGTGTCATATATTTGTCGGTGTCTGTTTGATCTAAATTGTCATTGGAAAGTCCATATAAATTAACATGTCAAGTTTACAACGTCGTAGAGCTAATAGATCTGACTCAAATGCAGAACCCTTAATGGAGATCATTCCTAGTGGTGATGATGGCAATAGAAAGATTGCCTATGATCCAGAAGAGGCTAAATTGAAAGACAATGTGACTATACCCACTTTGACTTTAATGGAAGAGGTTATCTTAATGGGACTTAGAGACAAAGAAGGTTATTTATCCTTTTGGAATGACAATATATCGTATGCCTTACGTGGTTGTATATTAATTGAATTGGCCTTAAGAAAGAAAATTAGAATCCTAGACGATTCTTCTCGTAAGAGATTTGATTTGTCTGAAAGATTAGTGGAAGTTGTTGATTCTTCCAAGACTGGTGAAGTTCTTTTAGATGAAACTTTACAATTGATGAAAAACGATGAACCTTTAACCATTGCCAATTGGATTGATTTATTAAGTGGTGAAACTTGGAATCTTTTAAAGATTAATTATCAATTGAAACAAGTGAGAGAAAGATTAGCTAAGGGGCTTGTGGATAAAGGTGTACTAAGGACAGAAATGAAGAATTTCTTTTTATTTGATATGGCTACACATCCAATTGCAGACTCTAGTTGTAAAGAAGCCACTAAGAGAAGAATCTTATCCGCTTTGGTCTCTAGAAATATGGAATTAAATTACAATGAATATTTCCCAAAGACTACAACTTTCCAATTTATCAGAACCATTGCCCTTGTATGTAGTACGTACGGTGCCAACGTTTTAGACAACGTTGTTTCTGCATTGGACTACGAACAAAGAGATCAAGCTCTTGTGAGAGCAGACGAAATTTTAAACCAATTTGCTCAATATCCATTTGATCTAGAGAAAACTAGTGAAACTGGTATTTCATTCAATTTAAACAAAGAAGTAAAAGAAGAAATTGAAGCCAACTCAGGATGTGGCTTATATCTGGAAGTCGTTGCGGGTGTCATCGAAGTGTTCTCGAGAATGGACTTAATTCTATAAATGGATGGTAAATAACAAATCAAAAACTATACAAATACAAATACAAAAAAAATTAATAATAATAATAATAACATATACATCATTATCACTCTTAGTGGACAATTATCCACTCAGTTAACCTATATACATTTTTATTTTAATCATTTAATGATAGACAATAATACAACATTAATGTCAATATCGTTACATTTTCAGAAAAAAATAGTTTTCAATTTTTCAGAAAATAAATAAAGTTGGTGAACAAACAGTCAATACAAGTGGAAGTTTAAGTACATTGAAGCAAGCATATATACAACCCATTGTAATATAAATATGTCACAAGAGAGTGTGCCGGATACAGTTGTGAACAGTGGTAGTGTGGAACCCACTGAAGAAATTGATAAAGTTTCAACTACGGAAAATGAAACAGCTGTTACAAATAATAACACCAGTGGTGATGAAAGTAATGAAATGGATGACCTGTTTGGTGATGAAGAAGAAGATGAAGATAAGGCCGATGTATCAGGAGGCGATGAGGATGAAGATGAAGAAGAGGATGTATCTCGTGGCAGAAAACGTGCCGATATGGATGAAGAGGAAGAAATGTACACTAGAAAATTTTATGGTGAAGATATCAGTAATTTATCTGAACAAGAGGATGCTGAGCATCATTTCAAAGAAGCCAATGTTGAATTGGTGAGACATATGGTTCCATATAAGACTACTTCCAATGATGATAAATCCAATCTAATCTATTACGCTAAAGTACCACCTTTCTTAATGATTGATCCAGCTCCATTCGATCCACCAAGTTTTGAAACTAAAGTAAATGAAAGATTATCTAATTTTGCCTCTAAAGAAGATCAATTAGGTGATCGTTTAATTGATGAAAATACAGTAAGATGGAGATATTCTCGTGATGCTAACCAAAGAGTGTATAAAGAATCTAACACACAGATAGTACAATGGTCTGATGGTTCTTATTCGCTGAAATTGGGTGACGAATACACTGATATCCTTGTGAATGACTCAGAACAAACATTTTTAACAGTGTCACACGATCAACAAGAATTGATGCAATGTGTGGAAGGTGGTGAAATTGGTAAGACTCTAATGTTTATCCCCACATCTACGAACTCTAAGATACATCAAAGATTGAGTAAAGCTGTCAGTAGAAGAAATGAAAGAGAAGGTGCTGGACCAGGTACATATATTATCAATGTGGATCCAGAGATTGAAAAAGTGGAATTAGAGAAGAAGCAAAATCAAATCATGAGAGATAGAAGAAGAAGACAATTGAAGGAAAGAGAACTTCTTGAATCACCAGACACTACAATGGGGGCTAATGGATCATTTGGAAGACGTGGAACACCAAGTCAACAAGAATTTAGAAGACCTAGACAAGACGAATACGAAGAAGATGATTTCTTAGTGGACGATGACGAAGATGAAGAAGCCTTTAATGAAGATGATGAGGACGAAGATGAGGAGGAGGAAGACGAAGAAGACGAAGAAGAGGAAAAAGCTAAGGCAGCCAGATTAGCAGAAACAAAGAGAAGTGGCAGCGCCATGTATGCTGATGAAGAAGAAGACAACAGCGACTCCAACAAGAGGAGGAAAGTAGCTGTGATCAGTGACGACGAAGACGAGTAGTGTGTAGAACACTCTGTATTAAATATATATATTTAATTATTGTATCAAGAACTTGTATTGGTATTACACTCAAATGTCACGTGTGTCCCGTAACCCGGACAACGGACCGGGTAATTATTTTAAAGTGCGTAATTATTTGTTGCTATAAAAATAAATGTAAATTTGATTTATCACTTATTTATAACCATTGAATAAACGGGTAAACTACAAAATATCCATTGAAAAAGATGTCTTGGCAAGGTATGTGAGTGGTTAATGTGGTGTGTTAGACTGGCCCATGATGGTGGTGTTACCATTGATATCATTGAGGGAGTTAAGTCTAATTGGTTGGATAATCCTTATTTTTTTACTAACAAAGAAATTGTTCGAAAACTATAAGAGGGAGATTTGATCTCCTCATTTTAGAACGGTTTTTACAGCGTACACTGATAACTTATTGGCTACTGGTAAATTAGACAAAGCCTCTATATACTCCAGAGCTGGTGATTCCGTTTGGGCCACTTCTGGTGGGTTAGCTTTACAACCAACTGAAATTGCTGAAATTGTACAAGGTTTCGACAACCCAGCTGGGTTACAAAGTAACGGGTTACACGTTCAAGGTCAAAAATTCATGCTTTTAAGAGCTGATGATAGAAGTATTTACGGTAGACATGAAACTGAAGGTGTTATTTGTGTGAGAACTAAGCAAACAATTTTGATCGCACATTATCCTGCCAATGTACAAGCTGGTGAAGCTACCAAGATTGTGGAACAATTAGCTGATTACTTGATTGGTGTTCAATATTAAATATTATCTTCTTTAAATATGGTTTTTCTTTTCTTCAAGCTGCATATGATTTTTAAGAAAATAGGCTAATGTATAAAACCACAATAAGGAAGAAAATAAAATCAATTGATACCAAATAATCGTGCCTTTTTGCATGACATTTTTTTATTTATCGAATATAATAAAAGAATAACAATTATTATTTAAATGTGTTTTTTACTTGTAAGAATGTATGCAAATATTTATATATGAAAGATGCGTAAATATATAGCTCTACATAGAACCACCACTTTGATGTTGTCCTACTAAACCTGCCATCTCCAACAGAGCTCTATCCTCGCCGAGACTCTTTAAATTGATTTGTTGTCTTCTCTTAGATTCAGCTTCTTCCCATTCTAATTGTTTTAATTGTTCAGCTAATTCTTTCTCACCACCACAACCCCAAATATCAACATCTTGAATTAAAAATCTTAATTCAAATGAAACATCACCCAATCCTCTCTTGGTCAATAATTGACCAGGTTCGATAGATCCACCAAGACCTACATGTCTAAATACACCAAATTCTAAAGAACTGTCTAATGTTAGTGATACGTTCCCCACTTTATAATCTTTGTGATTCGGTTTAATTATTGGTTGAGTGTTACCAATCCCTATACCACCACCTATAGTGTTGAAATACATTACATTGGGATGATTTGCCTTATATATATCCATTCGAGGTGATAATTGTATAATAGTAGTGTTATTACCACTAAAATAATCTTTATTGGTGATTCTCCAAGGTTCTTTAATACAGACGGCAAATGTAACTTTTCTTTTCTTTAAGAGACATTCATCTAAATGTTGATCCTCATCTCTTAATTTTCTAAATTCTTCAAGAAATTTGGCATATCTAAGATTTTTCTCTTTACCATAACTTATATCATCTACAATTCTCATCCCACTCACTAGAAGGATCGAAGGTGCCATCCATTTAACCACTTTACCTTGCAGAGATCTCATAGAAAATCCACTATCTCTACCGACATACAATTGTTGAATCTTACTTACAGGGAAGTCTCTTTCCGTCAAAGATGCCATCAATTGAGCAAACACTGGTCTAGTCAATAATTTTGTCTCAGGGAAATCAGGTTCTAATATACTATGATTCACTAAATCTCTATCAAGAAAGAGGAGATGTTCAAATAAATTTGTCAATGGTGTAAATAAATTAGGTAATATCGTTGTAATCACTTCATTAAATTGTTGATAGTCAATAATTTCTAAACTTGAATGAGACATCACTTTCGAGTTCATCGTTCTGACAATATTTAAAGCTGCATTCTTATAAGATTCAAATTCTTCGTACAGTGTAAGTGCATTAATTTGGGAATTTATTTTAGGCAATTTGTTTGACAATAACAACAACCATGCAATGAATTGTAATAAAGAATCTGTAGGTATCCCCAATTCTTCTATTACCACGTTATCATAACTTTGTAAAATTTGATCTTTAAATATTCTTCCGGCACCATTATCAACAGAATGTAATTCTTTTTCACTCTTATCTAAACTTAGGGCAATAAACAATAATTTCAATTGATTGTATGATTTAGATCCAACATATTTATAACATCTATTTTTATTGATTAAAATTAAAGATTTTAACAACCCTATCCAAGTAATATTATCGTAAGATGTAGAGATCAAGGGGAAATTCCCCAAAACTTTAACCATATTGATCACCATATTTGTCAATAACAAGTTATCCCTTGGTAAATATAACCATTTTATAATATCATCATCAGAGACAAAATCAGCAATTTCTTTATTACCAACTTTAGCTTGATAACTGATTAATTCTGCAGGTGTCAATTGTTTCAATGCCTTGTGATTATAGTGAGAAGACAGCTCCGAAGGGGAATATTCTTCGTTGCTAGACTTCAATCCGTCAAATTCTCCTTTGGGACCGGCCTCCTGTGTAGATGTAGCTTGACCCATATCAACTTTCTCAGCTTATATGCTAACTTTTTCAATGATTTGGTAACTTATCACAGCACTTATTGGAGAGTTACAGTGATCTTATAAAAGTTACCCTAGTAAAGAATTCAATATTTTTCAAAATTAAAAAAAAAAAAATATGTCAAATCTAGACACAATAAATAGTGAAATTAAGGAAAGTCTGTTTTGTGACGTTTGACTTTAAACGCGTAAAATAAACCTCTTGGCAATTTACATTTAATATAAATAATTGGATATATTGATTATGACTGTGTAGAAAGTTACAAGAAAACTATTTTCGTTCAAATTTTTTATTATGTTTGATTCATTCAGAGTAAAAATTCCAAAACAAATATTCCAATATATCATCCACTGATTATGGAATAAGTGATAGTCATCTACCCTCTGGAAAGAACGTAACACACCAAGTGACACCAAATGGTGACAATAAACTCGCCCTTTATGAAAAATTTTACATCATTCAACACGACTAATTGTACATTTTTCACATCAAAAAAAAACGAATATTTGATGAGATGGGATCAAAAATATTGATTGAAGTAAGGAATATACCAGCCAGGAAAGTTTGTATAGGGTCAATTTCTGGACGTTGTGTACTGGTATTCCATATAGATTGTACGTTTCTTTAAGGTTTCAGTGATTTCAGTTCCGTTTCCCGCAGAGTAAATAAAACAAGCAACTTTTCCAACCCAACTTTGACTCATCTTTGAAAAACTATGAAAGAGGTTGTTGTGGGGGAAACCCCGAAGAAGATTAGTGGTATTGAGTTTAGTGCTCTAAGTGCCGCAGACATTATAGCTCAATCTGAAGTGGAAATCACTACACGTGATTTATTCGATTTAGAGAAAGGTCGTGAACAAAAGACTGGGGGTGCCTTAGATCGTAGAATGGGTGTCTCATCTTCCAGTGCAGAATGTAATACCTGTCACGGTAATTTGGCCTCATGTCACGGTCATTTTGGTCACATTAAATTGGCATTGCCAGTGTTCCATGTTGGTTATTTTAAAGCTACTATTCAAATTTTACAATGTATTTGTAAAGATTGTTCATCCGTATTATTATCAGATCAAGATAGAAGAAATTTCTTAAAGGAATTACGTAGACCTGGTGTGGATAATTTAAGACGTATGGGGATCTTGAAAAAAATTATTGATCAATGTAAAAAGCAAAGAAGATGTTTCAAGTGTGGTTCTTTGAATGGTGTGGTTAAGAAAGCTGCAGCAGGTTCTGGTACTGCTTCATTGAAGATTATTCATGATACTTTCCGTTGGGTAGGTAAAAAATCTGCACCAGAAAAGGATAGATGGGTTGGTGAATGGAAAGAAATTTTAACTCATCATCCTGAATTAGAAAGATTTGTCAGACGTTGTTCTGATGATTTAAATCCTTTAAAGACATTAAACCTTTTCAAACAAGTGAAATCAGAAGACTGTGAACTTCTAGGTATTGATGCTACTGTCAAATCTGGTAGACCAGAGACATACATTTGGAGATATTTACCAGCTCCACCTGTTTGTATCAGACCTTCTGTGATGATGCAAGATTCTCCAGCTTCTAACGAAGATGATTTAACTGTCAAATTGACAGAAATTGTTTGGACTTCTTCATTGATTAAAGCAGGTTTAGAAAAGGGTATCTCTATCAATAATATGATGGAACATTGGGATTATTTACAATTAACAGTGGCCATGTATATTAATTCTGACTCTGTAAATCCAGCAATGTTACCTGGTGCCTCTAATGGGGGTAGTAAAGTTAAACCAATTAGAGGTTTCTGTCAACGTTTAAAGGGTAAACAAGGTAGATTCAGAGGTAATCTTTCCGGTAAGCGTGTGGATTTCTCTGGTAGAACAGTTATTTCCCCAGATCCAAATTTGTCTATTGATGAAGTCGCTGTGCCAGATCGTGTGGCTAAAGTGTTAACTTTCCCTGAAAAGGTGACTCGTTATAATAAACGTAAATTACAACAATTGATCATTAATGGTCCTACAGTGCATCCTGGTGCTAATTATTTATTAAAGAATAATGAAGAAGCTCGTAGAAATCTTCGTTATGGTGATCGTATGAAATTGGCTAGGAATTTACAATTTGGTGATGTAGTGGAAAGACATTTAGAAGATGGTGATATTGTTTTATTCAATCGTCAACCATCATTGCATAGGCTATCCATTTTATCACATTACGCCAAGATTCGTCCTTGGAGAACATTTAGATTGAACGAATGTGTCTGTACTCCATATAATGCAGATTTTGATGGTGATGAAATGAATTTACATGTCCCACAAACAGAAGAAGCTAGAGCTGAAGCTGTCAATTTAATGGGTGTTAAAAATAATTTATTGACTCCAAAATCTGGGGAACCAATTATTGCCGCTACACAAGATTTCATTACAGGTTCTTATTTAATTTCTCATAAGGATACATTTTTTGACAGAGCATCTTTGACACAATTACTTTCTATGATGTCAGATGCTACTCTTCGATTTGATATTCCACCACCTGCCATCATGAAACCACATTATCTATGGACTGGTAAACAAGTGTTTTCTTTGCTTATCAAACCAAATAGCGATTCTCCGGTAGTTATTAACTTAGACGCTAAAAATAAAGTTTTCGCTCCACCAAAAAATAAATCGTATCCAAATGAAATGTCTCCAAATGATGGGTTTGTTGTTATTAGAGGTTCAAACATTATAAGTGGTGTCATGGATAAGTCTGTTCTTGGTGACGGTAAAAAACACTCTGTCTTCTATACTATATTAAGAGATTATGGTCCTCAAGAAGCAGCAAATTCAATGAACCGTATGGCAAAAATGTGTGCTAGATACTTGGGTAATAGAGGGTTTTCTATTGGTATTAGTGATGTTACACCAGGTGAAGACTTGAAAAATAAGAAAGAAGATTTAGTTGAAATTGCTTATGCCAAGTGTGATGAATTGATTGGTGAATATCAACAAGGTAAATTGGAAACCCAACCAGGTTGTAATGAAGAACAAACTTTAGAAGCTAAAATTGGTGGTCTGTTGTCAAAGGTCAGAGAAGAAGTCGGTGACGTTTGTATTAATGAATTGGATAACTTAAATGCACCATTAATCATGGCCAACTGTGGTTCCAAGGGTTCTACATTAAATGTGTCTCAAATGGTGGCGGTTGTCGGTCAACAAATTATATCCGGTAATCGTGTTCCTGATGGTTTCCAAGATCGTTCCTTACCACATTTTGAAAAGAATTCCAAAACTCCACAATCTAAGGGTTTCGTAAGAAATTCTTTCTTCACTGGTTTGTCTCCTCCAGAATTTTTATTCCATGCTATTTCTGGTCGTGAAGGTTTGGTCGATACCGCTGTGAAAACTGCAGAAACAGGTTATATGTCTCGTAGATTAATGAAATCTCTTGAAGATCTTTCCTGTCAATATGATAATACTGTTAGAACTTCATCAAATGGTATTGTTCAATTTACATACGGTGCTGATGGGTTGGATCCATTTGATATGGAAGGTAACGCTCAACCAGTTAATTTCAATAGATCCTGGGATCATGCCTGTAATATTACGTTTTCTCAATCTGATGAAGGTTTACTTCCATATAGTGTTATGCAAAAGACTAATTCTGTGTTAGTTCCACTTGAAAAGAAATTAATCAGATATGATAACTTGGGTAACAAACTGGCAGAAGAATTAGAAAATAATGATGAATACACAGATCAATTTGATGCTGAAAGAGAATTTTACCGTTCATTGAGAGAATATATTCATGGTAAAGCTACTATTTTGGCCAATATTAGAAAATCTAGAGGGTTATTGGAAATGCTCGATAAACCTTGCGATGAACTAATGAATATAGATTCCGATGAAATGGTACCACAAAATTTGAAAGATTCTGTTAATCAGTTATTCAAGATCACTGAAAAGAATGTTCTTACTTTCTTAAATATAGCATTATCCAAATACCGTAAAGCGAGGGTGGAACCAGGTACTGCAGTGGGTGCTATTGGTGCCCAATCTATTGGTGAACCTGGTACTCAAATGACTTTGAAGACTTTCCATTTTGCTGGTGTTGCTTCTATGAATGTTACTCTGGGTGTGCCTCGTATCAAAGAAATTATTAATGCATCTAAGGTTATTTCCACTCCTATTATCAACGCTGTTTTGGTTAATGATAATGATGAAAGAGCTGCTAGAGTTGTCAAAGGTAGAATTGAAAAAACGTTATTATCCGATATCGCATTTTATATTCAAGATGTCTATAAGGACAATTTATCCTTACTGGAAATCCGTATTGACTTAGGAACAATTGATAAATTACAATTAGAGTTGACAATTGAAGATATTGCAGTGGCTCTTACAAGAGCTCCAAAATTGAAAATCCAATCTTCTGATGTTAGTATTGTTGGTAAAGATAGAATTGCCGTGAATGTTTTCCCAGAAGGTTTAAAAGCTAAATCAATTTCCACATCAGCCAAAGAGCCTAGTGAAAATGATGTATTTTACAGAATGCAATTATTACGTCGTGCTTTGCCTAGTACTGTTGTTAAGGGTATAGCTGATATTTCAAGAGCTGTCATCAATGTTCGTGATGATGGTAAAAGAGAATTGTTAGTTGAAGGTTACGGTCTAAGAGATGTTATGTGTACCGACGGTGTCATTGGTTGGAAAACAACCACTAATCATGTGTTAGAAGTTAATTCTGTCTTGGGTATTGAAGCTGCAAGAGGAAGTATTATTGGTGAAATTGATTATACTATGAGTAATCATGGTATGAGTGTGGATCCACGTCATATCCAATTATTAGGTGATGTTATGACTTACAAGGGTGAAGTGTTAGGTATTACTAGATTCGGGTTAAGTAAGATGAGAGATTCCGTTCTACAACTGGCGTCCTTTGAAAAGACTACCGATCATTTATTCGATGCTGCTTTCTATATGAAGAAAGATGCTGTTGAGGGTGTATCTGAGTGTATTATTTTGGGTCAAACCATGTCTATTGGTACTGGTTCATTTAAAGTTATCAAGGGTACAAATATTTCAGCAGAAGATCTAAAACCAAAACCAACCTTATTTGAAAGTTTAGTATCAAGTCCCAGTTTAAAAGTAAATTAAAAACTATGAATATATAAGTAAATATGGATAGAAAGAAATATCAAATTGTACATTATTATATCATTGAAATTTTTTACATTTTAATTAAACAGAATTTGAAAGAGTATGAAACTTGAGTTAGTTACTGAATAATTGAATATCATTATAACTTAACTATTTATGTTATAAGGTGTGTTGATTCGTGTTTGAATAAATTGGTTTATCTTTAGTGATTGCTATAAAATTATAACTGTTTATTTAAAACAACTTTGATAGTTCTACTTCTTGAATCCAAAAAAAAGGAAATAATTATTACATCTCTTACTGTTTATAGTGGAGACGGTATTCAATGGAAACTGAAGAGACTTCTATTTGAAGATACTATAATTCGAGTAACCAAAAATAAAAATTAAAAAATTAAGCCCTGTAGGGGGCTCGAACCCCTAACCTTGTGATTAAGAGTCACACGCGCTACCGATTGCGCCAACAAGGCTTTAATTATTATTTTTTGAAAATTTCAATTGATTTTCAGATGTAACAAATTTAATCACGTGATAATAAACAATTTGTGAACAGTAATCACAATATTGATTTGGTATTAGTGTATATAGTCCGGCATTTGTTCGACAAATTTGTACGTAAAGATAAGAACCCTATAAAAGCTTATAATTGTCTCAAACTCTTGAAGGGCTCGATTACTCTAGTGAGAATGTCTTTTAATTCCACCAAATCAGATTTCCTAGTGCGCACAGTGAGAAAGCTCAACACATTACCAAAATATGTTTCGCAAGTAGGATCAAGGCCGAATTGATCCCTGAGTTTTTGAGGTGGGACTACCACTCTCAAATTGACATATGTTGGGTCGTTCTTTTTTGAAGTGACAATAAAATAAGTTATGTCATCTACAATAACGTCGACACCTATCAAATCTCTGTTGTCAGGAACGTTTGCCTTTCCAAAACAGTACTTGAAGAGGTAAAAATCGTCACTACCTTCAGTGTGGTTGTTGTTATTGTTACCCTCAGTTAACTGCATCATGGGTGATACGATATATTTAATACTATGTAGGTTTTGTTATTAATCGGTTCTCAAACCGGGAATTGAATTCTATCTTTCACACGCTCTTATATTAATTTAAGCTCGTTTATAATTGCTTGTGTAAAGTATACGGCTCCTTCGTCAATATATGTGACTCTTCCTTCAATAAATCTGAGTTAATATAACATAGTTCATTATAAACCCCCAAAGCGTTTATAATTTCACATACATATTTGTCATATAAATGTTGGTAACGCAACATGTCGGTGATAGTGGTGATCTCATTATCTATTAGTTTTTAGTTATAAACTGGTCATTAAATTAATCCAACGCATATGTTCACATGGAGTGCACACTTCATGCTCGTAGTACGTGACCCGATATTAACAAACCATAAGCTTTTTGGGAACTATAATATCGGACAGTTGTATATACCCAACAATATATATGCCTACATTTCTTTGAAGTATGCAGATATCTCCGATAGTTAACGCTGTTCAAAATAGAGATTTTATTCATAACAATAAAATCACATACAAAACAGACATATTATTAAGTACATCAAGGTAATACAACATAATAATATAAAAAAAAACATTCAAAACTATTAGAGGTCATGATTTCAGGGTTCATTATTCTAGTTTACGTTCCAATAAAAACAAAATCTGAAAACGAAATACCTTCACGATACCATCAACTTTTCAAAAACCAATATTGTGAATTAATTA
>PPOP03000063.1:0-47375 GCA_003708535.3 Kazachstania bromeliacearum | reverse complement strand
AACCGTCGGTGCTTGGGAAGTACGAGATGACCTGGATGTCAACTTCACCGTTAGGTTGCGTGGCACTGGTGGTTGTCACTGCTGGGGCACCGGCAGCAAAGGTGGTGGTACCGACAACTAAACTGGATCCGCTAGTGTTTGGGAAGTAGGAGATCACGTCGATCTCCACTTCACCGTTGGGCTTGGTGGCAGTAGTGGTGGTGACGGGTGGGATCGTGACAACGGTCACAGTGGAGGAACCGGTCACAGTCAAGGAACCGTCGGTGCTTGGGAAGTACGAGATGACCTGGATGTCAACTTCACCGTTAGGTTGCGTGGCACTGGTGGTCGTAACTGGTGGCACACCTTGCACTAGAGTGGTTGATACAACAGTAAGAGTACCGTTGACAGCACTTGGCATGTACGAGATGATGTTGACGTCCACTTCCCCGTCAGGTTGAGTGGCAGTAGTCGTAGTAGCAGGAGGCACCGTCAAGACGGAGGTACTTGGGTTAGCAACAAAAGTGCCGTTGGCACTGCTTGGAGAGTATGAAATGACCTTGATGTCCACTTCACCGTTAGGCAAGGTAGCAGTCGTGGTGGTCACTGGTGGCACACCTTGCACTAGAGTGGTTGATACAACAGTAAGAGTACCGTTGACAGCACTTGGCATGTACGAGATGACGTTGACGTCCACTTCCCCGTCAGGTTGGGTCGCAGTAGTAGTGGTGGCAGGAGGCACAGTCAAGACGGAGGTACTTGGGTTAGCAACAAAAGTGCCGTTGGCAGTGCTTGGAGAATATGAAATGATCTTGATGTCCACTTCACCGTTAGGCAAGGTAGCAGTAGCAGTGGTGGCAGGTGGCACAATAAAGACAGAAGTGCTTGGGTTAGCAACGAACGTCCCGTTGGCGGTGCTTGGAGAGTACGAGATAACCTTGATGTCCACCTCACCGTTAGGCAAGGTAGCAGTCGTGGTGGTCACTGGGGGGATACCTTGCACTAGTGTGGTTGATACAACAGTAAGAGTACCGTTGACAGCACTTGGCATGTATGAGATGACGTTGACGTCCACTTCCCCGTCAGGTTGGGTCGCAGTAGTAGTGGTGGCAGGAGGCACAGTCAAGACGGAGGTACTTGGGTTAGCAACAAAAGTGCCGTTGGCAGTGCTTGGAGAATATGAAATGATCTTGATGTCCACTTCACCGTTAGGCAAGGTAGCAGTAGCAGTGGTGGCAGGTGGCACAATAAAGACAGAAGTGCTTGGGTTAGCAACGAACGTCCCGTTGGCGGTGCTTGGAGAGTACGAGATAACCTTGATGTCCACCTCACCGTTAGGCAAGGTAGCAGTCGTGGTGGTCACTGGGGGGATACCTTGCACTAGTGTGGTTGATACAACAGTAAGAGTACCGTTGACAGCACTTGGCATGTATGAGATGACGTTGACGTCCACTTCCCCGTCAGGTTGGGTCGCAGTAGTAGTGGTGGCAGGAGGCACAGTCAAGACGGAGGTACTTGGGTTAGCAACAAAAGTGCCGTTGGCAGTGCTTGGAGAGTATGAAATGACCTTGATGTCCACTTCACCGTTAGATTGAGTCACAGCAGTAGTGGTCATTGGTGGGATAGTTTGTACGGAAGTAGTTGGTATAGCGGTAAAAGTGCCGCTGACACCACTAGTTACGCTGTAATATATAAAACTTGGGATGTACGAGATGATGTTGACGTCCACTTCGCCATCAGGTTGGGTGACAGTAGTCGTGGTGGTGGTGGCAGTAGGCACAGGGAATGTATATTCGTACCATGATTGTATATGGGGAGATCCATTAAGAGGACCCATTATTGAATAGGAAGAGAACAACAAGTCAACTTCGCCGTTAGGTTGGGTGATAGTTGTGCTTTGTACGGGTTGAGGAATTTGCTGTATGTCAGAAGTTGTAGCAGTACCCACAGAACCGTTATCAAAGTACACTTCCTGATACGTCGCAATCACTTCATACACGATGTTGTCTACTGTTGTGGTGTCGTCTGAATAGGTCCAAGTGCCTGACTCATAATGAAGTTGTGGAGTAGGCAAGGTCACGACAGTTGTGCTTTGGTAAGGAACGATCGTCCCGTCGACAGTGCTTGGATAGTAGTTGATGAAGGTTGCCACAGATTCCATATCCAATTGGTTATAGACGTAGTCAGCAGACCCGGAAAATGTTTGTAGGGAAGTAACTTGACTACCTATATCATTATCGTATGAGTCGACTTCGATGACAAAGTCTCCATAGTTGTAATAAGCAGTGGTGCTGGGTCCTGGAACAGTAGTAGCTGATGTAACACCTTCGTAGGTCAGAGCACCGTTACTGGTTAATGGCTTGTAAGTGATGACGTCGATTTCCATTTCACCGTTAGGTTGAGTGACAGTGGTAGTCGTGACCGGTGGGATAGTCTGGACGGATGTAGTTGGCACGACAGCCAGAGTACCGTTTACAGCACTTGGGATGTATGAGACGATGTTGATGTCTACTTCCCCGTCAGGTTGGGTGGCAATAGAGGTGGTGGCAGGAGGCACCGTCAAGACAGCTGTGCTTGGCTTAGCGACGAAAGTCCCGTTGTCAGTACCTGGGGAATACGAAATGATATCAATAATAATTTCACCGTTAGGTTGGGTCGCAGTAGTAGTGGTCATTGCTGGGATAGTTTGTACGGAAGTAGCTGGTACAGCGGTAACAGTACCACTGATACCACTAGCTGCGCTGAAAGAGATAAAACTTGGGCTGTACGAGATGATGTTGATGTTCACTTCGCCATCAGGTTGGGTGACCGTAGTCGTGGTGGCGGTGGCAGTAGGCATGGGGAATACATAATCGTAATATGTATCTTGAGGGGGAGTTGCATCAAGAAAGCCTATTATTGAATAGGAAATGAACACCAACTCAACATCACCGTTAGATTCGGTGTAAGTTAGGCTTTTTAAGGGTATTTGACCATTCATCGCCTCCTCAGAAGTTGTTTCTATACTCACAGTACCGTTATCAAAGTACGCATTGTAATAGGTCACACCGACTTCAAACTGGGTGTACGTTTCTGTTGTGGTATCGTCTATGTAGGTGCTAGTACTGATTGTCGAAAAATATTGTTTTGGAGAAGGTAATGTCATAACAGTTGTGCTTTGGTAAGGAACGATCGTCCCGTCGACAGTGCTTGGATAGTAGTTGACGAAGGTCATCACAGATTCAAACAATCCATACTCAGCGGAGCCAACGGACCCCGAAAATACTTGTTCAGTAATAGTAGTTCGTTGATGATAATCATTATCGTATACGTCGACGCCGATGATAAAATCGTTATAGTAGTAATACCCAACGGTGCTGGGTCCTGGAACAGTAGTAACTGATGTAGTACCTTGGTAGGTCAGAACACCGTTACTGGTTAACGAACTATAACTGATGACGTCGATTTCCACTTCACCGTCAACACTAGCAGCTTTGGTAATGGTGGTAGGTGATGGCATTGTAAATGCGGGAGTCGTTGGGTTGGCCTGCCCTATAGCAGTGCGCAACAATGTAAACAAGAGAACCGATTTCAATAGTGTCGATTTCATTCTCGAGTTTCTTTTGTTTGATTGTGGAGAGGGAGTAAATTAACCAAAAATGGTATTTCATCTTCATACATATATAATACCATGAGAGCAGATATCAGCAGCTGGGCAATTTCTTTTCCCACCAGTGTGAGAACAAAGGGGCCTCACCCATCCTGCAGTGCAGGCCATGGAAAATTTTCGTACGGATTTAACCCGCTAATTCTCTTCCATCACCAGAGATTATCTAAGTGAAATCCTGAAACCCTCTAAAAGACTCGCAGGGGACAGGACTCCCCCACGCGACACGAGAATGTGGGAAGTTAAACTTTGCAAACAAATCTTATTAGTCAATTTTTCAAAAGATTCGCGTTTGCCTTTCTCGATTTGTAACGCACACAGAAATCCCGCAGGCGAATTTCCGCAGATTAATTTGCGGCTTAATTTCCACGGAGGATTTTCCCGGCGAGAACAATAGAGAAAACTGAGTGAAAAATTAGCACCACTTTATTGAAGCCTTCTGTTGTCTCTTGCGCTGGAGTTATCGCAGAAACCCCCACGGCAGACTTTCATGCAAGATAGAGTTATAATTGAGTATCGGCTGATTTGCACAATGTTAAAACCTAATTCATGCTTCAACGTATAATGATGCGTCACAGCACTACCATTCGTTTGACGACTTCGTAACACACGCATATTATGGTAATGCCGTTTTATTCCGGTGCTTGTCACATGCCTGGCGAGGCTAATTGCAACCAGTGGAAGGTCAATAAGTACGTAATCACTAAGGGATAACATACACGACCAATATGTGCTGAGGTCTAGATACCCATTGACAGAACACTGTGATAAGTTTGTTCGATGCAAATGTATTGACGACTGTTTGTAGTGAGGATGTCAAACTTTTCTGTAATGATCTTCTGAATTGGTCACATTCACTGCAATGTCTTAAACAATTTCCTTAGAGTTCACATCTGTTGCATCTATTCTCCAATGGAATGTATCCGTGTATGTGATTAATTTGTTCATTACATAGTGGTTCCTCGATAAGTCGTTCATTTTTTTTACCTGCGTGATTACAATTTCTTCTAACAATAATGCCGAAATAACATATCAGAGATGATTCTTATTTGAATATAAAACAGTTTTAACATATATAACATCGACTGTATATAATGAGATCATTAAGTAATAATATATAGAAAGAATAGACTAGTTAGTAGCTCAAACAAAGGCCATAAATAAAAGACCCAATAGACTAGTTAAATAATATGTTCTCAAAGAAGAACCCTGCCCTGCGTATTGGTTGTTAATTACAGGTGTCGTAATCTTAGGAGTAGTGCTGGTGGAGGCTTGGCCTACATAAACATTACTGATAACTGGTGAGATAACTTCCGGTGTGGCACTTGTAGTAACTGGTGTAACTGAAGAACCTTGACTGCCCACAGCATTGTTGACCACTGGAGTTGTATCTGGTGAAGGTGTGTCCTCATTGTCAGCGTCAACGTTGGTCATTGGAGAAGTAGCGGCAGGAGTAGAAGTAGGAGCAACTAGTGTAGGAGTAGAACTTTCATCGTTTGAAAGATCATTAATCACTGGAGTAGTAGTAGCAGCAGAGTCAGGAACTGTGCCTTGCAAAGGTGAACCCCCATCGTTAGCCACCGGAGTGGTAATGTGAGGTGATCCATCCGGAGAACCACCATTGGCATCAGGAGTTGGGACTTCGCTTGGTTTAGATACTATGTCAACTAGTGAGGTAGATGTTGTGCTTTGAATCATTGTACTGTTTACATATATACCACGTGTGGTTGGGTTAACTACAGTAGAGGTGGTGGTACCGACCTCTATAGTAGGACCATTAGTCTTGGGGTAGTAGGAAATGACCTCTGTGTTTATTTGACCTTTAGAGTTAGTGACACTGGTGGTATAAGCAGGAGGAATCACAACACTGACAGTAGTGGTGCCAGTAACTGGGGTGTTGTTGGCTGTACTTGGGAAGTAGGAAATAATTTCAATATCAATCTCACCGTTAGACAAAGTGGTAGTGGCGGTAGTTGCAGGAGGTATACCATCAACATAAGTTGTACTGCCAACCACTAGAATAGAACCATTGGTTGTTGGATAATACGAGATAATCTCAACATCCACTTGTCCGTTGGGATTGGTGGCAGTAGTGGTGGTGACGGGTGGGATCGTGACAACAGTCACAGTAGAGGAACCGGTCACAGTCAAGGAACCGTCAGTGCTTGGGAAGTATGAAATGACCTGGATGTCAACTTCACCGTTAGGTTGCGTGGCACTGGTGGTCGTCACTGGTGGAACGCCTTGCACTAGAGTGGTTGATACAACGGTAAGAGTACCATTGACAGCACTTGGCATGTACGAGATGATGTTGACGTCCACTTCGCCATCAGGTTGGGTTGCAATAGTCGTGGTGGCAGGTGGCACAGTTAGAACGGAAGTACTTGGGTTGGCAACGAAAGTTCCGTTGTCGGTACTTGGGAAGTATGAAATGACCTTGATGTCCACTTCACCGTTAGGTAAGGTAGCAGTCGTGGTCGTCACTGGTGGCACGCCTTGAACTAGGGTGGTTGACACAACAGTCAGAGTACCGTTGACAGCACTTGGCATGTACGAGATGATGTTGACGTCCACTTCGCCATCAGGTTGGATTGCAGTAGTCGTGGTGGCAGGTGGAACCGTCAAAACCGAGGTACTTGGATTGGCAACGAAAGTCCCGTTGGCCGTGCTTGGGGAGTATGAGATGACCTTGATGTCAACCTCACCGTCAGGTTGAGTGGCAGTAGTCGTGGTGGCAGGTGGAACCGTCAAGACAGAAGTACTTGGGTTAGCAACGAACGTCCCGTTGGCAGTGCTTGGAGAGTACGAGATAACCTTGATGTCCACCTCACCGTTAGGCAAGGTAGCAGTGGTAGTCGTCACTGGTGGAATGCCTTGCACTAAGGTGGTTGATACAACAGTAAGTGTACCGTTGATAGCACTTGGCATGTATGAGATGATGTCGACGTCCACTTCGCCGTCAGGTTGGGTAGCGGTGGTCGTAGTGACAGGTGGCACAGTCAAGACGGAGGTACTTGGATTGGCAACAAAAGTCCCATTGTTTGTGCTTGGAGAGTACGAAATGACTTTGATATCAACCTCACCGTCAGGCTGCGTGGCAGTGGTAGTGGTCATTGGCGGGATAGTTTGTACGGAAGTAGCTGGTATAGCGGTAAAAGTGCCGCTGACACCATTAGTTACGCTGTAATAGATAAAACTTGGGATGTACGAGATGATGTTGATGTCCACTTCACCGTCAGGTTGGGTGACAGTAGTGGTAGTGGTGGTGGCAGTAGGTATGGGGAATGTATATTCGTACCATGATTGGCTACGGGGAGTTGCATTAAGACGGCCTACTATTGAATAGGAAGAAAACAACAAGTCAACTTCGCCGTTAGGTTGGGTGATAGTTATGCTTTGTACGGGTTGAAGGATATCCTGCCAGTCTTCACTTGTTACGGTAAACACAGAACCGTCCACAAAGTTCACTTCTTCCCAGGTTACACCCAATACATACCTGGTCATTGTTTCTGTTGTAGTTTCGTCTGATAAGGTGAAAGTGCCTGTCTCATAATAAAATTCTGGAGGAGGCACAGTCGCGATAGTTGTGCTTGGGTAAGCAGTAATCGTCCCGTCGACAGTGCTTAGATAGTAGTTGACGAAAGTTGCCACAGCTCCATAATCATCTCCAATGTCGTAGTCAGTGGACCCCCAAAATTCATGTTGGGAAATAGGAATTCGGTAACCTACATCATTATCGTATGCGTCGATTTCGATGACTAAGTGATCGTTAATGTCGAAATAAGCAGTGGTGCTGGGTCCTGGAACAGTAGTAGCTGATGTTAAACCTTGGTAGGTCAGAACACCGTTACTGGTTAATGGCTTATAACTGATGACATCGACTTCCACTTCACCGTTAGGTTGACTGACAGTAGTAGTCGTCACTGGAGGAATAGTCTGGGCGGATGTAGTTGGCACGACAGTCAGAGTACCGTTAACAGCACTTGGGATATATGAGACGATGTTGATGTCTACTTCCCCGTCAGGTTGGGTGGCAATAGTGGTGGTCGCAGCAGGTACAGTAAAGATAGATGTGCTTGGTTTAGCGACGAAAGTCCCGTTGTCAGTACCTGGGGAATACGAAACGATATCAATAATAATTTCACCGTTAGGTTGGGTCACAGCAGTAGTGGTCATTGCTGGGATAGTTTGTACGGAAGTAGTTGGCACAGCGGTAACAGTGCCGCTGACACCACTATTTACGCTGAAAGGGATAAAACTTGGGATGTACGAAATGATGTTGATGTCCACTTCACCGTCAGGTTGGGTGACAGTAGTGGTAGTGGTGGTGGCAGTAGGTATGGGGAATGTATATTCGTACCATGATTGTATATTAGGAGATCCATTAAGAGGACCCATTATTGAATAGGAGGAGAACAACAGGTCAATTTCACCGTTGGGTTGGGTGATAGTTATGCTTTGTACGGGTTGAGGGATACCCTGATCGTCACTAGTTGTGTCAAAAGCCACAGAACCGCTCTCAAAGTACGCTTCTTGATAGGTTGCATACACTGCATACAAGATATTCTCTACTGTTGTGGTGTCGTCTGAGTAGGTCCAAGTGCCTGACGCATAATTAATTTGTGGAGGAGGCAATGTCACGATAGTAGTGCTTAAGTAAGGAACGATCGTCCCGTCGACAGTGCTTGGATAGTAGTTGATGAAGGTTGCCACAGATTCCATATCCAATTGGTTATAGACGTAGTCAGCAGACCCGGAAAATGTTTGTAGGGAAGTAACTTGACTACCTATATCATTATCGTATGAGTCGACTTCGATGACAAAGTCTCCATAGTTGTAATAAGCAGTGGTGCTGGGTCCTGGAACAGTAGTAGCTGATGTAACACCTTCGTAGGTCAGAGCACCGTTACTGGTTAATGGCTTATAAGTGATGACGTCGATTTCCACTTCACCGTCAGGTTGGGTGGCAATAGAGGTGGTCGCAGGAGGTACAGTCAGGACAGATGTGCTTGGTTTAGCGACGAAAGTCCCGTTGTCAGTACCTGGGGAATACGAAACGATATCAATAATAATTTCACCGTTAGGTTGGGTCACAGCAGTAGTGGTCATTGCTGGGATAGTTTGTACGGAAGTAGTTGGCACAGCGGTAACAGTGCCGCTGACACCACTATTTACGCTGAAAGGGATAAAACTTGGGATGTACGAAATGATGTTGATGTCCACTTCACCGTCAGATTGGGTGACAGTAGTCGTGGTGGTGGTGGCAGTAGGCATAGGGAATGTATATTCGTACCATGTTTCTCTATGAGGAGTTCCATTAGGAAGGCCTATTAATGAAAAGGAACCGAACAACAAGTCAACTTCACCGTTAGGTTGGGTCGTAGTTATGCTTTGTACAGGTTGAGCTATCATTCGCTCGTCAGTACTTGTTTCTATAACCACAGAACCCTTCCCAAAGTACGCTTCGTAATAGGTCACACCCGCCATATGTATAGTGGTCATTTCTGTTGTGGTATCGTCTGTGTAGGTAGTAGTTGTGTATGTCGAATAAAAATGTTCTGGAGGAGGCAATGTCACGATAGTTGTGCTTTGGTAAGGAACAATCGTCCCGTCGACAGTGCTTGGATAGTAGTTGACGAAGGTTACTGCAGATTCAAAATCCCCTATATAGACTTCGTCAGCGCGTGCTTCAAATGTTTGTTGGGAAATAGGAATTCGCTGACCAGAACGAACATCGTACGCGTCGACTTCAATGACAAATTCTCCGTTATAGGTGTAATAACCAGTGGTGCTGGGTCCTGGAACAGTAGTAACTGATGTAGTACCTTGGTAGGTCAGAACACCGTTACTGGTTAATGAACTATAACTGATGACATCGATTTCCACTTCACCCTCAACACTAGCAGCCTTGGTAATGGTGGTAGCTGGTGGCAATTTAATTTTGGAAGTCGTTGGGTTGGCAGCAGCAGCAGTAGCCCGGAACAATGTAAACAAGAGAAATGATTTCAATATGGTCGATTTCATTCTCGAGGTTGTTTTGGTTGATTGTGAAGAGGGAGTTAATTAATCAAAAATGGTATCTCATCTGCAAATATATAAAATACCATGAGAGCAGATATCAGCAGCTGGGCAATTTCCTTTTTCCACTGGTGTGAGAACAAAGGAGCCTCAGTCATCCTGCAGTGCAGACTGTGGAAAATTTTCGAACGGATTTAACCCTCTTCCATAACCAGAGATTATGTAAGGAAAATCCTCGAAAACTCTAAAAGATTTGCAGTGGGAAGAGCTGCTCACACGGAATATGAGAGGTGGAAAGTTAAATCTCGCAAAGAAAAATTTGTCAGTTGTCCAAATTAGTAATTTTCAAAAAGGATCCGCGTTTTTGTTCCCGGATTTATAACAGCCTCAGATTCCACACAGAAAACGCGCAGGCCGTTTCGGCCGATTTATTTCCAGTTTTCACAGGCGAAGATTTTTCCCAACAAGAACAATAGCAGTTAATGAGTAAAACAGAGTTAAAAAGTAGGCAGCACAGTGGTAATGTATTCGTATATTGTTCTATTGAGACATTCTCTTGAGTTGTAACTAGCACAGAACCACATGGACAGACCTTCATGCACACTGAGGTTATAATCAAATATCGGCCGATTTGCACAGTGTTAAACGTAATCAGTTATTAGGTTGTGACAAACGTATAATGATATGTAAATTGTGATATGATTTCCAACAACTTAGTTACACTGCCCATTCACGGGAGTATTGTGTCAAAGGAGTATTACAATATGGGTGTGCAAAGCAAATAAACTTGTTTTGATATATATATATACTTTATATTTGATCATGTCAGACTCTCAGCAGGTGATAATTACTCACTTCAACTTTCTCTTTTCCTGTTGTGATCTCTTTGCATAAATTTGTGCAGTGAAAGGTTCTTCAAATTTAAGAGCAATTTTGTACATCAAATACACCAGGCCAGTAATAATCAACCCAGCAGGTTTACCGAAAAGCAATGATGTTCCTAAGAAACTTAATGTAGAACCTTGGTACATTGGGTTGTTCGAGACGTTAAAGGGGAATGATGTGACTCTGTGATCCATTAAGATACCGAAATAATCACCCAAGTACGTTCCTGTGACTCCCAACTGCCACATAGAACTGACCACTAACACTTGGCCAATGGCAATGATCAAATAACCTGCCTGTTTAACGTATTCATGAGTGAGTAAGGGGAATACTTCTTGCCCCTTCAATGCTCTTTCAAACATCAAATCACGACCAACCCCCAAAGTGAAAATAGTAACAGCCAACAGATAACAACCTTTCTTCGGAGAACCAGCTAATTTGGTCAAGAAATGAGTGGAATATTCTAAACGTGCTACAATATTCCAAAAGATCGGATTAAAGGCCACCCAAATTAAAGAATATTTCAAATTTCTGTCTTGGAAATCCACACTGGACACCAATTCCAACAATGTCGATTGTAGCAGTGGTTTGCTCTCTTGTACTATAGTGGTAGAGTTCATTACTGATGTATTGTTATTTTACACCCTTGAAATGATCTTATTTAAAAGGAGATTAATCGTTATCTATTGTTAATTTATGTCTTTCCATTCACGTGCGAGGAAATTGTGGTTTCGTTGGTTCGAATTCTGGAAGGGACACAACATACAAAAGAGGCACTCTCCAATGGATGTTGCTCCTTTTATCAAAATCAATGACGTATTGTCATAATGTTATGTGTGTTTATATATGTTTGTTTTTATTGGATATAAATTGATTTGAATTAATTAATTTATTAGATTTTACAAATAGAAATTGATACATAGACGAATACATAATATCGATTTTATAAAGTATAACGGAACTTTGGATTTTCGAAATCTGTAACGTCACAAAATTCCAAATTCTCCACTGTTTGTTCACCACGTTCAGCTTCCAATTTATCACGTCTCTTGTTTTCTCTGATGTTTAACAATAATAATGCTGTCAAGATGGCAACCATGAAACTGTAACAAATGACCATGGAAGTCTTAGCACCTTGGTAACCTGGGGCTTGTTTGGCAATGAAACATTGTGGACCAGCTAAATTCGATGCAGCATATGCCAGCATAGTGATCGATGAAACTGTCCATTTCTTAGTGTAACCTGATGAATTGGCACTGATATTGGATAAGATACAAATTAATGACACTGGGGAAATGTACCACAAGTAAGCACCACCTAATCTTGCACCCTTGGATGTCTTAGCATAACCCAACATACAACTAGCAATTAATGCAAGAACAGCGGCAAAGATAGCCCAAGCTAATCTATATTTCCAAAATGGTATTTTTTTGTTAGCAGCATACACAGCTAGGATACCAAATAATGGACAACCAACTAATTCAACAGCACCTGTGGGGATACTCATAATTAAACTGTCTTTAGAACTGTAACCAAAATCACCCTTTAACAAAATACTTAAGAAATTGGTAATACCACCATTTGGAATATTAGATGACACGGTAAACAAGAAATATAACCAAGTTCTTGGATCTTTGAAAGCTTCAACAATTTGATATTTCTTGATGGCGTGGTTACCAAACCCTTGTTGATTGGATCTAATTCTTTCCACCACCATTAATTTTTCTCTTTCAGATAAAAATCTTGCCTTTGATGGATCATCAGGAATCCAATAGTAAATCAAACCACCAAGGAACACTGTAATGACACCTGTGATGACAAATAACACTTTCCAAGCGGAAATGGTATAAGTTTCCTTACGGATGTATAACCCGTAAGCAATAGCGTTAATTAAAATGGAACCCAAACCATTCATACCAAACCAAATAGACACTCTAGTGAATTGTTCTTCTGTCTTCCAATATTGAGCAGTAATAATGGTGAAACATGGAGTAACCACACTTTCAGCCATCCCCAACAACACTCTCAAGGCAATGAAACTACGATAATTAACAGAAGGAGCTGCATGACATGCTAACAACATCCCCCAAACCATAATAAATATACCTAACATCTTGGACATGTGTGGTGTTCTTTGGAAAATTATTTGCACTGGACCCATATTCATAAACAGATAACCGAAATAGAAAGCTGAACCAACCCAAGAGTATTGGTAACCGGTCATCTTTAAATCATCTCTTAACCCCATAACGGCAGCAGAACCTGTAGAGACTTTATCCATAAATTGCACAGCGTAAATCAAACACATCAGTGGGAACATACACAAATCGATCTTTCTAATCAATTTACGATCTTCCTCCGGTGTGATAGTCAATAGTTTAGCTTCATCAGCCAATTGCATGGCCATATCCACCTTGGTGTCGGATAAGACAACCACATTACCATTTGGTGATATGATTGTACTTAAGATGACTTCGACATTGTCACCTTTATCATTTGGATCAATACTTATTTTTTCATCTTCTACACTTGAAGACATTGTTATTTTGTTTTGCTTCCCTTGAAGGAACAGTACTGAACCCCTTCTACCTCATCTCCTCTTGCCTATTTATATAAAAGACAAATGAGTATTCTTTATCTGTATCTACTAAACTTCACCGCATTATTCGGTTATCTATAATTTTGTTCAGATAAGATAAGATAAGATAAACAAAAAAGTACCGGAATTTGGCATTTAGTCACCTTGCTCCGGGAAGAAGTCAATCTCTATTGGTATTATAGAGGATACGCGTCGATAAGGGTTTGTGTACATGGTACAGTGGTCCCTGAAGCACGGGTACAATTGGTGTGCGATGAGATGGCCTCCATGACTACTGTGATGCAATTACTTACGTATTCACTGGCTCAAAATGCAAGGGGACCACGTCCTATCAAGCGGGTCTTATTACATTCACCAGATAACACCAATCAAACATATTACCCACCCCACATGTGTTCAACTCTATACGACTAGACAAGCTTGCTACACAGTTTTGTGTGACTCAATTTGTTATATTTACTTATCCAATAAAACTGAAAAAAGTGAAAAAAATAATGAAAAAGTTTTAAATCTCGATGATGTTTACATCAGAACTGTAAGCAATAACACAGGAAATAGCAACCGCACGATATGGCTAGCAACGATAAGAAACAATCCGGTAGAGCTCGTCTTCTAGGTTCTGCCTCGGCAGGTATCTTGGAGATCGCAGTGTTCCACCCAGTGGACACTGTCTCAAAGAGACTAATGTCTAATCACACCAAGATTGCTCACACTGCTCAGTTGAACCAAGTCATCTTCAAAGATGCTGCCACTCAACCTATGGTGCGCAGACTGTTCACTTTGTTCCCTGGTCTTGGGTACGCAGCATGTTACAAAGTCTTGCAACGTGTGTACAAGTACGGTGGTCAACCATTTGCCAACGAATTCTTAAACAAACATTATAAAGCTGATTTCGATGCTGCCTTTGGTGAAAAGACAGGTAAAGCTATGAGATCTGCCACCGCCGGGTCCATGATCGGTATTGGTGAGATCGTTTTGTTACCCTTGGATGTCTTAAAGATTAAGAGACAAACAAACCCAGAATCATTCAAAGGTAGAGGGTTTGTGAAGATCTTGAGAGATGAAGGGTTGTTGAACTTGTACAGAGGTTGGGGTTGGACCGCCGCCAGAAACGCTCCAGGTTCCTTTGCCCTTTTCGGTGGTAATGCCTTTGCCAAAGAATACATCTTAGGTTTAGAAGATTACTCACAAGCCACTTGGTCACAAAATTTCGTGTCATCCATTGTTGGTGCCTCTGCATCATTAATCGTGTCTGCACCATTGGATGTCATTAAGACTAGAATTCAAAACAGAAACTTCGATAACCCAGAATCAGGTTTCAAGATTGTTAGAAACACTTTCAAAAATGAAGGTGTCACTGCTTTCTTCAAAGGTTTGACCCCCAAATTATTGACCACTGGTCCTAAATTAGTGTTCTCCTTTGCCCTAGCACAATCTTTGATCCCCAAATTCGATTCATTGTTACAAGGTAAATAGTGATATTTAGATATATTTGTATTTGTGAATAATAATAATTATTATGTAATCTACTATTAAGACAAACGTTAAAGATAACAAAGCAATGAAAAGTATATATCAGTACTCGTTTGTGGACGGTGAGTTGACCACTGCCATGGTTGTGGCCAAGGACTATAACACGCTCGTGTGGGCTGGTCTACATAACAGCAAAGAGAAGTTATTGAAAGCTGCTCGTTTGGATTTTGATAAATTACCTGGTAGTTACGTGTTCCAATACGTAGAGTCCCTAGACTTAGCACAACAGTTCTTACAATTCATGGATGGTGGTAAATTATCATCACATGCTCCTACAATCCCCTATGAATTCATATTTGGTACAGAGTTTCAAAGGAAAGTATGGAGGCAATTGACATTGATCCCCGCAGGTCAAACAACTACTTACAGTGATATTGCTCGATCTGTAGGTTCCCCACAGGCCGCAAGAGCTGTAGGTGGTGCTTGTAACGCCAATGTGTTGCCACTAGTGGTACCATGTCATGCAGTACTCGGAGCCAACGGTAGTGATACTGGGTTCAAATGGGGAGTGGAATTGAAACGTGAATTATTAGAACGTAGATATTAAATTATGTACAAGGTTAATATATATACGTATGTATTATTAATATTATTTATTTATTCATGGTATGAGATTTTAATGTCAAGTATAATTTGGTTGGTGTAGATTGTAATGTTTGTACCAATTGTAAACCTGCCAAAGATTGTAACATCCCCACCAACTGTGCTTGCAATTGTGGTTTGTCCGGCAGTGTACCAAATGAACGCATCTCCTGTGGATTCATCACTACACTAGAATCAATTTGACCACCTAATATCATCAATTTATCAGGGGACGCATTTAATAAAGTGATCAATTTAGCAATTTGACCTGGGTTAGTCTGTTGGAACGTCACCACGGCAGTGGGGCCCTTCAACAGTGGCCACAACGGGTGGCGATGTGATGTGGTAACCGTTCCCTCCTCTACGGGGGCAGCAGGATCCACTCTTTCACTGTTTTGCAAATAAACTTGAAACAATCTATTTCTAATCTTCGTCAGAGTACCCCCCAGGGACTTCACTTGATCTCTAAAGAAATGGTCTTCACCTTTCAACAGATTATTATAATGTAGAAAGATAACCACTTCGTTAGTGTCCATCATTTGCTTGTAAGAGTCTATCAGGAAAGTCTTCCTACTTGTCACGGGCTTCACAGTGACTCTCCCGGTCTGGTTCTTGGCCGTAATGGCAGTGTACGAGACTCTCTGGAAGTGTCCCACCGTGCTAAATCGTCTAATACTGGGCAACATCGACATATTTGTATGGTTATTGCACTTCCAATTACTTCTCCTTATTATTTACCCGATCCTTCCAAGTATCTTTAATTATTCAAATGGAAAATAAATATTGAACAAAGTTAACTAATGCACTTGCAATAGATCTAAGTGAAGCAAAACAAGACAGCGTATACACTATACCATGGTAGTGTCTGTGGATCACAACGACAGGTACAACACGCCGTTCAACATGTACCCGCCCGGTGCCAACGTGGCAGGCAGTGGTACTAATAACAATAACAGCACGCCGTATCCGGTGGATGAAGAGATGCCAGTGGATAAACTGGCAGGTTACTCTCCTGTGGCCAGACAGTTCTATCAAGTGTACGAGAGTACCATACAGGACGCACCCAATTTTACACCGGCAGTGCAATTGAAATGGTGTGAGACTTTACTAGTGGTGTCTCAAGATGAGCAATTCACTAGACATTACACTATCAATGCAGAGAAATTGTCTAGATCATTGAGTGATGAAGAATGGCAAAGGAACAAGACTATCATATTACAACATGCCATGAAAGTCCTGGGTAAATTAATACGGTTACAATACTCTGAAGCTTACTATCTGATGGGGTCATTGTATTCACATAAAGTGACCACAATTGCATTACCACCTTTGGATTTCATTGAGAAAGATGACAGCAAGGCATTGGAATGTTACGTGAAAGGTGCTCTGTTAAATCATTCAGATAGTTGTTACAGAGCCGGTATAAGTTATGAATACGGGAAAGGTACAATGCCCGGTATGACACGATCACAAAGTATACGTGATGCCATGAAATATTATGAATTGGGGGCACGACAGTGTGGGAACGTAGATTGTATGTACAGATTGGGGAACATCCTTGTGGAGGCACGAGCGGACCCACAGTTGAGAAACGTGGCGCAAGGTATTGAATGGTATAAACAGGCCTCCAGTAAAGGTTCAAGTCATGCCAGTTTTGAATTGGGTAAACTGTATGAATTTACAGGTTTGAACCGCCCATTGCAAGATGCAATCAATGCTGCCTTTTCTGGGACCAATTTCAAGAATGATCGTTTAGCATTGACGTATTACTACCAATGCGCACACGATCACGATTATTCCTTGGCGCAATGGCGTATAGGTCACTGTTATGAGTTTGGTGAACTTGGCCTGCCCGTATGTGGTAAGAAAAGTGTGGCATGGTATTATAAGAGTGCAACACCCAGTAGCGATCACCACACGTCGAAACGGAAGAATTTGAATTTAATGGGGATGCTCGGATTGGCAGGTTGGTACATGACGGGCATACCTGGTGTACTAGAGGCCAACCCTTGGGAATCCTTCAACTGGATCAAAAAATGTGGTCAATTGTCTGAGGGGAAAATCCCACGGGCTGACTATATCCTGGGTTACTACTACATGCACGGGATAGGTTGTGAACGCGATTTAACCAAGTCACAGTTCTACATGGGGAGAGCAGCCAAACACGGTTTGGCACCGTTGTAACATATACAATATATATATATACAATATTATTTACTGTCATTATATTATGTGTCACCGGCGACGTTCAGCTTATTAATTAACGAATGAAAAGAACAAAACATATAAAGGTTTAAATCTCACTATCGATAAACTGTGTAAAACACATATAACAGCAAGAAGATGACCCACGAGACGGTAGCTATCGGTGGCCGTAGATCTAAGTTGGCCATCGTGCAATCGGAGCAAGTGAAGGACTTGATAGAGACGCAGTTCCCACAGTACTCCTGTACCATCACCACGACGCAGACGTTGGGGGATCGTGTTCAGTTTAAACCACTGTATTCCTTTGGTGGTAAAGCTCTGTGGACTAAAGAGTTGGAAGACCTGCTGTATGATGAGACGTTAGAGGCACGCTTGGATATCATCGTACACTCGTTAAAGGATATGCCCACATTATTACCAGATGGTTTCGAGTTAGGTGGGATCATCAAGAGAGTAGACCCGTCAGATTGTCTAGTGATGCCCCTGGGGTCTCCATACACTCATTTGAGTGAGTTGCCTGAAGGGTCAGTCGTAGGGACCAGTTCTGTGAGAAGATCTGCACAGTTGAAAAGACATTTCCCCATGTTAAAATTTGATAGTGTTAGAGGTAATATACATACAAGATTAAAGAAACTGGATGAACCTGGCTCTCCCTTTGCCTGTATCATATTGGCCAGTGCTGGGTTGATTCGTATGGGGTTAGAATCTAGAATTACACAAAGATTTGACTGTTCTACGATGTATCATGCCGTCGGACAAGGTGCTCTAGGTTTAGAAATTAGGAAAGGTGATTCACGATTATTACACATACTGGATGAGATTTGTGATCTGGAGTCCACAGTGTGTTGCCTGGCAGAAAGACAATTAATGAGAACTTTAGAAGGTGGATGTTCCGTACCACTAGGTGTCAACTCATCGTATAACGTTGATACGAAATTGCTAACATTGAAAGCTATTGTCATTAGTGTTGATGGACAAAGATCAGTGGAGGATTCTGTAACATATACTATTGAAGATCAAAGAAATGATTCTATGACATGTGGTAAATTATTAGCTGAAAAGATGATTGCTCATGGTGCTAAAGAAATTTTGGATGAAATTTATTTGAATAGATTAAACTAATAATATCTTGTAAATAATACACACATATATATAAATATTTATTTAAATAAAGAATACATTCATCATCATATATCCAAGAATAGATTGATCATTATTACCAAACAATATATGGTAAATAGTATGATACTAATTTTATAGTCTATTTGCCAATGGTTTAAGGGAACTCCAATGGTAAACACTAATAAAGTTATCACAATACCTAATGATGTCACACATAGAGTGGATCCAATTTCAAATTCTAATTTATCCATATGACCAGTGACTGACATTAAAATACCATCCATTCCAACACCAAACAATAAATATAATAAGGGACTACCAAAACATGCCCCCAGAGCAATCTCCACCACACCAATCTTGACAAATGTTATATTGGACACTAAATCACCAATCGAATTCCCCCAGGCAAATAATGTGATACCCAATAAGGTCTCTGAAACATTGAATTGTTGAGTCCAATTTTTCAATATTTGTACTACACAATGTACAATAAATGAGATGAAACTTAACGATAGGGAAAATCCCAATATGGATAATAATTTATTGGATATTGACTTTCGATAAATGGTAACACATAAAAATGTTAAACTGATTGATATTAATATTTCCCAAGGTAATCTCATATGTTGAGTGACAAATATCCAACATGCCCAAGGTGTGATGATCATTTGCAATAAAGATAAATAAAAATTCGATGCATTCACAGGTTGTGGAATTAATCCATATAATAACATGGCTATGGGTGTTGTCACTATAAGAGCAATTAATTCCATATCGGAAATTCGTTGTGGTTCATTAACTAAATGTGAATAAAGACATTTTGCCTTAGTAATCACACGTATTTGTGTCTCTGTCTCTTCACCTATGATTAGCGATGACAATGAATTATAATTTGTAAATGGACCATATTCTAAATTGGACAATAAAGTGGGCAAATGTTCAAAACTAACAGATCTTGTCGTACTGGGTCTACGATCATTAATATGTAGCCGTTCATTATGCATTGATTGAGATCTACGAATTAATGGTGTACAAATTTCACTATCGTCTTCTTCAATATCATCAAATAATTCTTCATTTTCCCAAATGTCTAAGCAATCTCTTAATGTCATTCGAATCCAACTACAATGGTATTTATGTAACATAAATTGTTGTATTTGTTTCCTTATCAATAAGCGCCTTGATCTTTCACCAGCGTTAAACCGAGATATATTATCATCACTGGTCAATATACTAAGGCAAGCATCATCTTCATCTTCTGTCATCGTACAAATAGGTGGTGATGGGTGATTATATACCACTAAATAAATCACATAGGTGGAATAACAACTTATCAAAAACAAACATTTCATTACAGTCAAGTTACCACCTATTATCACCACACTTAAAAACATTACAATCAAGACACTGAATATCATCACATCGTGGATATAATTTACTCTATCGTAAGTGAAACATGAGTTGAATTCAATATCTTCCCCTGTTGGACTTTGTAAATTAATACAGTTCGTTAACCCCATAAGACCAATCACCACTGTCAATAGGAAAAACACACCTCCAACTAATTCTCCAATAGCTAACAGCGGTACTTTAGATACCATCGATTGATAAGTACTGGTTATTTCAGGGATACCATTCCCAAGAGATAACAAAGTCAACCCAGCTACTCTATCTGATATGTGTAATATGTCCTTTGATATTGTGGACAGGCATAAAGTTAAGAAATCAGTGGTTAACAGCCCCAAAGTAATAAAACAGACTATTAATGTCACAGGAAGTGTATACACTTGATGACCTAGAAAAGTCTTATCAACCAACCAAAAATGGCCAACGGCCAAACAATTCACAAAATAGAACGACAATAACAGCCCCCATCGGAGATATCTCTTCATTACGTGATATTATTTTGTTTACACGTTACTGTTCCTACCCTTAATTGAATCTTGAAAAATCTTTTTTTTTCATTACTGACGTTTTTTATAATTTTTCACTTATATATGTGAATAATGCTATATATGAGAAGGAGGCTCAATCCTCTATGGTGCTAAATCAGGGAACGCTTCTATCTTTCTACTGTTGGTCCAGTCTTCCAATAGGATTCGTAGTCTGGCTGCACCGACGTACTTCCTGTCTGCCACAGTGGAAGTTAAAGTGTCACCAATTAATCTCAATATCTTGTCACCTTGATTACCAAACCGTTGTACAAATGCTAAGGCTGCTGCATCCCACCAGGCACCTAGTACCACAAAATGTGTGTTGGTTAACAAGTTTGCTGGTAAGTTGGCCAATCTTGCTACTAACTGCCATGATGATACCATAGACCATTGTTCACCGACTGTAGATGATGGTTGATTGGATTCAGGTAATCTAGTGATCACTGAATATAATGTCATCATACCTGCCATTCTTTCATCATAAGAGGTGTCATCTTCCCATTTATTGTCAGAATTACGTTTCCACCCCATATTGGAACGACCTTGTTCAGTATCAATGGCACAAGTAAATCCAATGACAAAGGGACATTTTTTAACAAATCTAGCCATTAGAAATTCACTCAATTCAGGGAAACGAGATAATAGGAACCATGACAATTTTGCCAAGGGTAATGCAGATTCAGGTTTCACTCTCACTTCGGTTTCAGATTGATGAACAATGGCCTTTGCTATAAAATTTAAAATCCATTTATAAGATAATGGTGATTCTTTTGTTTGTGTGACTAAATTGGCTAATTCTTGTTGAATAGATTGTAATTGTGATAGAGAATTGGTCAATTGCCCAAATTTAGGATTTATTTTTCTTTTATGACGGGATAAAATGTTTCTAGTGTCTTTATCTGCATTTTTCACTGGTAAGACAATATCTTCTTTAATTTTGACAATCTTATCCTTGTACTGCCAAAATGTTTTCTCAACAGTTTTATAATTGGTAGTATATTTATTACGTGATGCTTCATTTTTAGCTTGAATAATTTTATTTCTAGCTTCCAATTCTGCCTCTTTCTTTGCCTTCTCCTCCTCTTGTTTCTTTAATTCTAGAGCTTCTTGTTCCTCTCGTTTTTGTTTCTCTTCTTCTTCACGTTGACGTTTTTCTTCTTCTTCACGTTGACGTTTAGCTTCTTCTTCTAATTTTCGACGCTCTTCCTCTTCCCGACGTTTACGTTCTTCTTCGAGTTTCCTCTTATGTTCTTTAATCTTATTCACTTGTAATTCGTTCAATTTTTGTAATTGAGCCATCTTATTTTGAGTAAATGTATTCAATGAAGTTATCACTTCTTGTGTGGAATCATAGTAGTTGTCCTTGTTAGATTCACTCTCTACTGAAGTTTCACTTGTGGAAACACTTTGTATATCGCTATGGTAATGAGATGGGATACGGTCATTCAGAGAGTATGGTAATTTAGAAGAAATGTTTAACTTTTGGAACAAGAATTCCAATTCTTGATCTAGCAAAGGTATTTTATCCTCTTCCTCCTCTTTATGTATCCTGGGTAATCTCAATTGTGGGATATCTAAATCTTCAGCATCACTTTGATTGACAAATGTGAAATCTTTCAAACTTGGTTCTGGTGTAATGATTCCCTTCGACGACGAGGGAGACAATTGTTCTGAAACAACTTCGTCAAATGTGTCTTCAAATTCATCTTCTGATGACAAATAATCGTCTAATCTGAATTGCATTGTTATACGATATATCTTTGTACTCTTTTTAAATATTTGATACAATGATTAAGTTTATTTTTCAATTGTGTTTGCAAAAAATTTGCTTATATAAACAAGATGAGTATAGACAGTGTTTCACTAATACAAAGTCTATATATATATAGATATGTCGTCTCATAATTGGCAGTCTAAGAAGGCCCGTTGTCAAGTGAAAGAATCCGATCTCCCCGCTGGAGTACCGCCTCAAACAGGGTTAACTTTCAACGTTTGGTACAATAAATGGTCTCAAGGTAATTCGTCTAATGGGTCCACGAGGTTTGTCTCCCCCTTCAGATTGGACCCTGAACGTGATTGTGGTACTACGAATGCCGCAAGTGATGCCATGTTTTGTCTATATTTTGCTCGTGGGTGTTGTTCATTGGGTCACAAATGTCAATACATGCATCACATCCCAGAGGATGGCGATTTGGTTAATGCCACTGAAGTACGTGATTGTTTTGGTAGAGAGAAGTTTGCAGAGTATAGAGACGATATGAGTGGTGTAGGGTCCTTTAGAAAGAAGAATCGTACTTTGTACATTGGTGGGTTAACAGGTGCCCTAAACAATAAACCGTTGAAACCTGTTCAAATTGAAAGTAGATTAAGATATTTGTTCACCAAATTGGGGGCACTGGATAAGATACGGTTTGTAGAGTCTAAGAACTGTGCCTTTGTCAAATTCAAATCTTTACATAACGCTGAATTTGCCAAAGAAGCGATGAGTAATCAAACTTTGTTGGTACCGAACGACAAAGAGTGGACAGATAGGTTAGAAGGTGCTGGACTTCTGGTGAAATGGGCCCACGACGATCCAGACCCTGAAACAAAACGATTGCAAGAACAAGAAGCTCATCAGAACACTGTACAATTAATGCAAACAATTTTGCAACAAAACAATCAACAGAAACCCGTTCCACCCAGAGTGAAAAGAACCAGAAACACCCAGGAGACGATACGGCCCGTGAAGAAACCCACTACGACCGCCTTGGTCGATTACATATCTTCATCAGACGAAGAGTAGTACTGTTCTATATAACTTATACATCACATGTCACGAAACACCATATATAATTTCATTGGAAATAAATAAATAAATTAATGAACTATCATCTAATACATTAAACACTAAGTGTAAGCTCAGCGGGTAACTAACTAAAGGAACTGAGTGCTGTTATAACAGTGGTGTGTCGATATGAATTTCTTTAACATGTTCAACAACAACTCCGGTGAAGGTGGCAACGAGAGTGGCAACAACAACAATAATAATAATACCAGCAATACAGGTGGAGACGAATTCTCTAATTTCTTTGAAAACAAACAGTTTAACCAACAAAATGAATACGTCAACGGCAACAACGACATGGACATGTCCAGCAACTTTGTGAGTCGTCAATCACCATCGATTAGTATGGCTTCCCCATTTGAAGGTAATACTAGTAATGCCAATTTAGCAGGTGGGAGTTTATCACCTCAAGCGATATTAGCAAGAAACTCAATCATTGAATCCAATCAATTGCCCAACACTTCTGAACAAGTCCGTGGTCAACCGAGTATAAATGCTATCCCAGGGAATTTGGGTAACAATAATAGTAATAACAATACAATTAACCCAGCTACACCTCAACAAATTTTAATGTTAAATAATGCCAATAATAATAATCAACAGATCATAGCTGAACAATCATCACCTAATATTTCTCAATCACCTGCCACATTGAATAGAAACGAATATATTGTTCCTACAAGTAATAATAATAACAATAATAATAATTACAATAATAATGCAAACAGACAATCAGTAAGTGTCGATCCTATCAGTAAACCAAGTGGTGTATTTCAAGATAGAGCTGCAATGTTTTCTACCTTACAACAAAAACAGCAGCAACAGCAACAACAAAGATTTCAAGCATTACAACAGCAGCAGCAAAACGCGACTCAGTCAATTAATTCACCAGGTTCAAGTATAGCCGGCTTGCAACAGCAGCAGCAACAACAGCAGCAGCAGCAGCAAAGACTGTCATCACAACAACTACAACAGCAATTGAGACAACAAATGCAACAGCAACAGCAGCAACAACAACAGCAACAACAGCAACAGCAACAGCAACAATTACAACAGCAACAGCAACAACAGTTACAACAACAGCAGTTACAAAGACAACAACAATTACAACAGCAACAGCAACAGCAACAGCAACAACAACAGCAGCAACAGCAACAGCAACAGCAACAGCAACAGCAGCAACAGCAACAGCAACAGCAGCAACAGCAACAGCAACAGCAACAGCAACAACATCAGCAGCAACAGCAACAGCAAAGAGCTATTCTACAGAATTTGAACCCAGCATTACAACAAAGAATATCTTCGGAGTTAAGTAACAAACAATATGAATTATTTATGAAATCATTAATTGAAAATTGTAAAAGACGAAATATGCCACTTCAATCTATACCAGAGATTCAAGGTAAAAAAATTAATCTTTTCTATCTTTATTTAATGGTACAAAGATTTGGTGGGAGCGATCAAGTTACCAGCAATCAATTATGGTTACAAATAGCTAATAAATTACAAATTCCTGATGCACGTCAATTAGAAGTAATTTATTATAAGATTTTATTGCCTTATGAAAAATATATGGTTTCACCAGATGGTGTAAAGGAGACTCAAGCAAAGAGAATATTCTTACAACAATTTTTACAAGATTTATTGAAAAAAGTTCAATTTCAACAACAAAATCCAAATTCTCAATTCCCAAATGCCAACATTCCACAAAACACTGGTTCTTTACAACCGACTGATGTGTCAAATGTACCTTCCATGTCACCAATAGCTACACCAAATACTGTTAATCCTGCTCAGAATCCAAACCTCATGGCAGAAGCTGCAGTGGCCGCTAAGAAGAACGCTAAGAAAGTGGTAAAAAAGCCAAAGAAACCAAGACCAAAGAAGAAAACTAAGAAGGAATTAGAACAAGAACGTAAACAAAAGGAGGAATTGGAAAAGCAAACCAGACTATTGTTGGAAGAGCAACAGAGACAACAAAAAATTGATTTGGAGAAAAAAATGAAACAAACTTATGAAAGAGAGTTGGCTAAATTACCTAAAGTTTATAAAAAGACTTCGGCAAGAAACTATAATCCTTTAAAAAGAAAGATTGAACTTGTTAATGGGTATGATATTTCCTATTTATGTCAAATTGGTGAAAAAATTGATTCTAATAAACCAATCTTTTTATTTGCACCAGAATTGGGTTCCATTAATCTGTATGCTTTATCTATGTCATTAGAGTCTAGAAACCTGGGTGAAATTAATACTGCTTTAAACACCTTACTGGTGACTAGTGCAGATGCTACATTAAAGATTCCTTTAAACAAATATCCAAATTTATTAGAATCACTTTGTAAATTGGGTATTGATTTATTGAACAATTTAACCAAAGAAGATGATAGTACCAAATTAAGATTGACTGAACTAAATTTTACAACGAATTATTGTGAAGAATACGATGTCGAAAAATTCTTAAATAATCCTACTACAGCATATACTGATAACGATAGACTAATGGATCAAATATTCAAACAATTTACAGAGAATAACAAAGAAACTGGTGATAAAACTATAATAGTGGACGCATTGACAGGGTATGATCTTGAACAGTTGAAGAATACCAGTGCCACAATTGACACAAGTGTAGAAATTGATGATAATGATGATCAAATACATTTGAAAGACAAAGTGATTGAAAGGTGGACAGTTTTACCTAAACCATTAAGATATCAAAAGAATTTACAAGATTTCGATTTGGTAATTCCCTCATATTTAGAAGCTTTGAAAGAAGTTAAACAAGAAGTTGATACACCTTTCACCAAAGTTTGTACAAGAGCTGCAGAGGATCCAAGAGTTTTGATTACTGATCAACTTTCTACCATCTCCATGATTTTGAGAAATATTTCGTTTTCTGACGTTAATGCAGACTTGATGTCCACTAATCATTTCTTGAAACGATTCATTTCTGATTTAGCTTGGGTTGTATTCTTAGATAGTAAGAAGATCAATTTTAACAGAAAACTTTTGAATTTCAAAAAAGATATCATTATTGTATTGACTAATATTTCACATCACATGATAATGGATTCCTATACATGTGCTTTTGCTTTAATTATGTTAATCTTGAGTTTTGGGGTACCTAAAGAACAAACCAAAGATGATGCTAATGAGACAAAAGAAGAACTCCAAATGCCTTATTCTGAGTATTCTTTAAGTTGGGGTAAATATCAAGCATTTGGTGTAGATGTGTTGGCAAAATTACTATCTGTAAGTAAACCAAACAGAAAGTATATTAGAACTATATTACTGAACACATTTGACGACGATTCATCTACTAATGAAGATATTACTATTGTCAAGAAGTTAATTGCAAAGTATAATGAAGGTAGAAAGACAACTCTATTGACTGATGTGATTTCCTTTTTGTTCTCTGTAATTCCATTCCAACAAATCACTCAACAACCTTCTATCACTGAACAAGTTTCTCCTGTAATCTCTCAATCTTTGACATCTTTATTCCAAATTATAAATTTTGTACCAGAGAAAGACACAAACAATCTACCATTGGCATGGTTGAAGACTTCTGAGAATATGGGATTGAATTTAAGAAGATTATATGAATTCTACCAAAACTTGACAATACAAAAGACTAGTGATCCATTACTAAACAAATTAATTTGTTGTAATGCAGTTAAATTACTGAGATTATTGGTTAAAAAGAGTGCAGTGGATAAAGAATCATGTCAAGAAATTGTTAAATTACCCAACTTCTTACCTAGTGAAGCTGATTTTTTTGCCATTTTAACGAATCCAGTCATTGATGTTGACTTCGTTCGTGAAATTGAAGTGTTTTACAGGGTCAGAAATGAAATATACAGTAAAGTTTGAACTTTATATAATTATATATAAATTTTTATTTATTTTGTACGTTTATGTTATACAATTTAATATTCAGAACATCTTTAATAAACAAAAAAAATATTAGTAAAAATAATAAACAAATTATCTATAATTCTTTATCTACATTTTCTTCATTCTCAACGTCATCTTCTTCCTTTTGTATATAATTGAAGACTTTCTCTGCTAAATTAGGGTCATCAGTTATATCAATCAACCCATTAAGACTCATTTTGGTCAATTTTTTGTAAGTTGTAACTTTTTTCCTAATATTGAAATAGTCGATTTTGGATATACCAGGTATTTTCAACAATTCAGTGAATTGATTGGTATCATTATCCAGTGAGGTCTTTGTGTTCGTTGCTTTCTTTGCATTTTTACGTAAGTTTGTCCCATAAGAGTTTGCAATTGTTGGATCTGGTTGTTCTCTTCCAAGTTTCAATTCCAAGATTATATTAACACTTTGTAATGGAGAAGAAGACCAAATTATCTTCAATGTTGGGAATCTTATTACTAACTTGGCCAGTTTCGATTGAATTTCATCCTGAGATAATTTACTGGATATAGGATGGGTAGTCGATAGATTTTGTTTCCTATAATTACGTCTTTCACTAAATGGCTCCAAGGAAAATGATTGTCCTTCATCAAATTCAATTAATAATGTGGCATACTTATAATATTGCAACATTTTCTTACATTGTGATGCCAAACGATTATTTTGTAAGGAACCAATCAAATCCGATATGGATTTTCTCTCCAGACATATGTCAGGACTAATAATGTAATCACCCACAGATAACATACAAGGCACTACACGAACACCATATCTAAATAAAAGCCCCGGCAATGAGGCATTAAATTCACGGGTATCCACAATCACAATATCTTGAGTGTAATGCTCGAATGCATTTTGACCACCAGCATTTCTTGTGTTTCTTTTATTGATTCTATTCAATTTGATTTTACGTTCAGCCAAGTTTTTAAAATGAGATATATCTTCAGTGGTTTCATAATGGTGAGTTAAAGTTGCATTTTCACGAATTAATTTACTGAAAGCATCCTTCTCTCGTTTAATCACTGTCAGATGGTTTTGTTCTTCTACACTCTCACCATAATACATGAAAAACACTTTAGGAGATGTTTCTCTATACATAGCACGGTAAATTTCCACACGTCTAATAAATGGTACATCAGGTTCAAACATTATTATATGAGATGGCATAATTTCTTGTAATAAGGAATCATCATTTATATTAGAAAATTTTTCTACAATTATTTGATCACCTTTATTAATGTATGCAAATTCTTTGGTACTCTCTTCCCACATTTCTTTGCTCAACCCATTCGGTATCTCTTCTTGGAACACATCTTCAAAATAATTTTTTTCGTCTTCATGTTCCTCTTCCTCCTCTTCTTCTAAATCAATTATATCACCTTCTAATCCTAACAACTCATCGTTATAGTGTTCCTCATCTTCTAAATCATTCTCTGTACCAATTTCCTTTTCCAAGTCATAAACATCAATAGCTGATTCAATATCTTCTCCAACACCTGAATTTCTTAATCTTTCCACAGCTGCTACAGCGGCAGCTCCCCTTGTTCTTCTCCTCTTCGTGATTACTTGTTCTTTAGCAAATGCTGCACTGACATTTAATTCTTCTGTTTCAGGTTCTTTACTTCGCACTTCATTAACCAATCTTTTACGTTCTTCTTTCATATTCTTGTACATTTGTAATTTTCTTAACATGAGTTTCCTGAACCCATCTTTCTTTTTAGCAAATGTTAAGATCTTAGTAATTTGAATAGCTGTTTCTGTACTGGAACATGCAATCAAAGTGGGACCATCAATTCTTTTAGTTAATTTTTCGTGTGCCACATCATCTAAAATATTAATCAATTGTTCCCATTTCGGCATTTCTTCTAAATGGTATGCAGAATCATGATAAATTCTTTTCCTTGCATATGATATTACTAATTGCGATTCTTCTGCCATAAGCCAAGGAGATTCATTATATTTTCTAGAGATTGAAGGTTTATTTGCATCTAAACTCATTTCCACTTCTTCATAAAAATCAATGGCATCTGAAGTGACCAACATTTTCAATAAATTTTTCAAGAATCTAATATCTTTCACTAATTGTTTAGACTCAAAAGAAATCCTATGCCAATTTGGGATCATCACCGAATCTATTGATCTAAGAAAGTTTATATCCAAAGCGTTTTCAATGGTCCACCATTCTAAAGATAATTCAGGATTTTTCCTATTCAATTCTGCAATACATTTTTTCAAACATTCCATTAATCCAAATTGAATTTGTGACATACAATTAGTCATTGAAACTTTCACTTCAATAACTGTGTTATTTTGTATCGTTTCATTCAGGCACGATGAGATCTCTACACGGAATCTAGGCCACAGAAGTACTTTTTTAAATCTAAGATCTCTCATTCTTCTCATTAATGGTGAAAATTCCATTACAAAGGATTCAGGTGATTCTGAAAACCCCTTGATGAACCCCCATTTATTTCTAGATCTATAAATTTCCAATATAAACGATTCATTTGAATAATTTTTTAAAGTATCAACATTTAGTACTACCATCCCTGTAACTCTATTAGGATGTAAAATCCCAGATAAAAGATCAACAATCAAGATTCTAGATGTAACACTAATAATCCCACCGGATAGGTACAATTTCCTTCTCTTCTCTACACTTAAAGTCTCTGCCACCACTACATTGAAGGGTCTCTTGTACACAGATTCACCATCTTCTTGAATATCATCATAATTTTCCTCATCCATATGTTCACATTCATCCAACCATGACAATTCTTGTAATTCTTCACTAATCTGTTGATTATCTGATTCATTGGCATTTAAAACAATCACCAGAGATCTTTTCAATTGTCCATCAATCTTGGTGGGGGTCCCCAGGACATGCAACACATTGGCAATAATCGTAGACATTCCTAACCCTTTACCCATAATCATCAAGGGATCGTCTGTACTCAAACAACTTTGAACCATCTCATATTGGAACGGTAGCGATAAAGACAATTGAATATTGACCGGCCGTATATCTTTCAAATTCGGTTTATGGTTAGCTTCATCTTCAGTCTCATTTGGAATCAGAGGGTACAACGAAACCTCTTCTTCTTCTTGTTCTTCTACCTCTTCTTTCACATCTTTCTTCGGACTCCCCTCTAACCTTTGTCCTGCCTCTGGTGCCTCTGCCACCAAAGCCTTTGGCAATTCTATTTCCTCCTCTTGACGAGACAATTCTAGTTGCAACAACTCGTCATCGGAATCCTCATCTTGTACAAATAACCCACTGGCCATATTTGTCTCATCTCATCTCTTATTAAAGGTGGGATTAGTCAAAAGACCAGTTTTTTTCATCGTTGAAAAATTAAAAAAAAATGAGTAACAATAGGTACCTTCATTCTTGATCCCAAACAACTCAATTAACTCGATTAAGAGCCCATTTAGGATGTCCATAAGTAAAATATACGCATCTATCACTTCACCAACGATATCGTTGGAATTTTTCCCACCGAAAACAGAGTCTGGGAAGGCTAATTTGTTGGAACGTATTCAAAGAATGAATGTATTAGATCCATCGTTTGTCACTGTCACTTGGGGGGCAGGTGGTACCACTTCTGAGAAGACATTAGAATTGGCGGGGACGATATCCAAGACTTATGGTATCCCCGTGTGTATGCATTTGACTTGTACTAATATGGAACCTGAACTCATCGACCATGCATTGGAAAGATGTAGAGAAGCTGGTATTAAGAATATATTGGCATTAAGAGGGGATCCACCTATTGAATTGGATGACATTGAAAATGAACCTTCTTATGGGTTTTTCAAATATGCTATAGATTTAGTGAAATACATTAAAGACAAATATGGTGATGAATTTTGTATTGGTGTGGCAGGTTATCCAGAAGGTCATTACGATGCTACAGATGAATTTGAACAAGATCCAATTAGAGATTTACAATTTTTGAAAGAGAAAGTGGATGCTGGTGCAGATTTTGTAATTACTCAATTGTTTTATGATATAGAGAATTTCTTAACATTTGAAAAATTGTTTAGAGAAAATATATCACAAGAGATACCGTTATTCCCTGGGTTAATGCCCATAAATTCTTATTTACTTTTCAAAAGAGCTGCTAAATTATCACATGCACGTATCCCACAAAGTATCTTGGATAGATTCCCACCTGAAATTCAATTTGATGATGATAAAGTGAAATCAATTGGTGTAGATATATTAATTGAAATCATTGAAGAAATTTATAAGAGAACTGAAGGTAGAATTAAATGTTTCCATTTTTACACTTTAAATTTAGAGAAAGCCATTGCACAAATAGTATCACATTCCCCCACATTATCACATCTAATAGAAGATAATATGGAAACAGAGGAAAATGTTGTGGCAAGTCGTGTGGGAGATATTGTATTAGTAGATGATGTGGATGATTCTATACCGTTAGATAATGATATGAGGAAAAGAAGAAGACGTTCTAGTGTATTACCTGATGCTATAGTGGCCAATAGAGTCATTGTTAATAAGAATAATAATAATAATGAAGACACTTTAGAGAGTGGTACTGTACCATCTAAGAAATTTTTAATTTCCATTTCTAAAGGTTCAGGTACATTAGGTCGTAGTGCCACTTGGGATGAATTCCCCAATGGTAGATTTGGTGATTCTAGATCCCCCGCATATGGTGAAATTGATGGGTATGGTCCCACTATTAAAGTGAGTAATAAGAGAGCTATAGAACTTTGGGGTCAACCATTAACTATGAAAGATCTTAAATCTATTTTCATTAAATATTTAGAAGGTTCCATTGATGCATTACCTTGGTATGATCAAGGTCTTTCCGCAGAGACTGCATTCATTCAAGAAGAATTAATACAATTAAATCAACGTGGATATTTAACACTGGCGTCTCAACCTGCCACGAATGCTTCATTGAGTAGTGATAGAATCTTTGGTTGGGGTCCACGTCATGGGATAGTGTATCAAAAGGCATTTGTGGAGATGTTTGTTTATAAACCTCAATGGGAAACTGTTTTAAAACCTAAATTAGATCATTATGGTCGTAGAATTGTCAGTTATTATGTGGGGGATTCTAGTGGTCAATTTGATACAAATTTAGATCCTAACAGTTCTAATGTGGTCACTTGGGGGGTTTTCCCGAACAGTCAAGTGATTCAAACTACACATATTGAGGAGGAATCATTTAAAGCTTGGAGAGATGAGGCATTTTGTATATGGTCAGAATGGGCAAAATTATTTCCGAAAAACACGCCCACAAACAGTTTCTTAAGACAAGTACATTCAGATTATTGTATTGTATCAATTGTCCATCATGAATTTGTGGAACCTGATGAATTATGGGAAATATTATTAGATAATTAGTAGTACGAATATATAAGTTATAAAACAGAAGCTTTCCTTTTCCTAGTACCTGTAGTGGCAACCCTGTCTCTTGTTAATTTTGTTTCTAATAAATCATGTAATTTAGAATCTCTATCTTCATTCCAAGCTCTATTAATCCCACCAAGGAAAATAATTTGATTATCTTGGAATAAGAAAGTGCCTCTATTACAAAGTGTACCCGTTTTCATCACTAATTTAGCACCTAACATACAAGAATGCCACATTATTGGTGTAGAATTAATAGCGAAAAAAATGTTACCCTTTTTATCCTGTATAGTCAATTTAAACACAGAACCCTTTGTATTGTTGTTAGTGGTCACGGGACTGTCGTCCATATTCACTTGTGAAACCATTTGTCCCCTAGACGATTTCAAAGTGTCCACTTTTTGATTCTTGGGATCTAATTTCACATTGACTTCGTCCAATTGTGATTGTTTAGGTTTTGAAACATTTTCAATCATCAATATTTGAAACAACAAGTCTCTATTCAATTTACCTAACCCATCTTCTTGCCACGTATCGTTTTCGTAAGCGGAGAACACTAGTTTCTCTCTGTCATTGCAAGCTTGTTTACTAAGGGGAGTTTCAATCCGTTGAGTGATATCCTGAGACAATATTGCAGAGATCGACATGACGTTGTTTCTATTCTGTTTGTGCCAAGTTTTCACTGGGGGAAAAAAACAAAAAAAAGCTTTTCTCTAAAAAGAAATTAATCCGTGCGAGGTTTTTCCATTTTTTTTTTTTACTTTTTTTCTCTCCGGAAAAACCCAGTCACGCCCCACGGCCGGAACAACTGCTGTTTTTCCGCAAGGCAAATATTTTTGCCTCGAGATCCCGCAGGCAAGCGTGAAAACGAAAATCGCGGGCGCGAAAACGGTTGCGTCACCGCCGGCAAAACAATCGGCGTTCCGTCTTCCGGAAAAAACCCGTTCCTCCGATTTACCAACCCGTTGTTTTTTTCGCGTGCTCGGCGGCCTCCCGTCCGGGCTTTAAGACCCGGCCCAAACGAGGGGCGCGGAAAAACACGCCCGGAGTTGATCCGCGCCTGCGGCGCTTTCTGCGCCCGCGGGATCTCGGGCAAACTGTTTTTCCCGCCGCATTGTGTTCCACGGATAAATAGTGCCGGAACAATACCCGCAGGAAAACCGCTCGCCAAATGGGGAAACCCCCAGCTTACTTTTTTTTCTGTTTCTTTCTTTTCGGCGCCCTGCGGGAATTTCTTCGACCAGTTGTTCCATAAACCGGAAATTGAGTGAAAAATTTGTCATTTCCACGGATTTTGAGTATGTCATGTCCTTTATTTTGTGGAAAGTGTATATTATATATAAGCGACCCGTTTGTATCGTGTGTTCCTTAACCCACTGTGTCAAATGGAACCAAACATGTCTTCCACTATGTTGAAAAACTGTGAAATTAATAATTTTAGAATTGTCGAACAAGTAGGTTCAGGTGCATACGGGCTGGTCCTGCATGTGGTGGACATTTACACTGGTCAACATTTTGCCATTAAAATTATTTACAAGAGGGGTAACATCCCAGGTGGCGTGAAACGTACAGACTTGCTACTCAATGATTTGACTTACTATTTCCAAAACATTGATAACAAATTATCTTTACCCTGTGTGGATTTAGAATCAATTGTGAACATATCTGATGAACAATTGAAAAATGTACCACATTACAAAGAATTACAATTACATCTTAGAGTTCATTACCATCCAAACGTCGTGACCATTCATCAAGTGTTGGAAGGTTCTTTGGCAACATTCATTGTCATGGATTACATACCAAAGGATTTATTTAGTTCCATAGTGGATGATGCTCATTTTGCTCAAGATGGGTTACTAATCAAGAAAGTTATCCATCAATTATGTTCTGCATTAGAATTTTGTTCACAATTAAACGTTTACCATTGTGATTTGAAACCAGAAAACATCTTGTTAGATTCCAATGATAACGTTTATTTGTGTGATTTTGGATTGGCTACCAGTTCAGATATTCAATCCCCCAGCACTTGTGTGGGATCTTCATACTATATGGCACCAGAGAGAGTCTCCAGCGAGGATAATCAAGATTTCATGCTTTACCCCACCATGAAAGGTGATATTTGGTCATTTGGTATTTTAATTATTAATTTAACTTGTATTAGAAATCCATGGTCTAAAGCTAGTATAGAAGATAAGGCATTTCATCATTTTGTCAAAAATGGTAAAATTTTACAAAAAATCTTACCAGTGTCTGATGAATTATTAACATTACTGTTAAAAATTTTTAAAGTGAACCCCTTCGCTAGAATTGAAATAGATCAAATTAAATGTGAAATTGCCAATATGAAATCCTTCACTAAAGATGGTCCATTAAGTTCAGTGGCCATTTTGAATCACAACAATAACTCTGTAGAATTACCATCCAGTGACAATAACTCATTATACGATGACAATTTATTGACACCATCATCATCATCTACCATATATTCATCATACGACGATTCTGAATCAGATCAAGAATACAACATTACAAAACATTACCCACCTGAGTTGAAAAATGAATTGTTACAATATCAAAGAAATGTCACTCAAATTGATTACGATAATTACATCCATTAATAAATAATATTATATATTCTTCATAAATCCTTTTTAAAAGCATAATTTTTAATAATTTTTTCAAAATAGCAATTTAGCCACACATATATATATACAAGCAAATTAACCCAGCTATATACAAATGATCATTATACCCTTTCAATGACAATAGATGATGCACCACCACCACCATTACAAATAGCAGCAACACCTAATTTCCCCTTCTCTTGATTTAATACAGATATTAATGTGACAATAATTCTAGCACCTGAACAACCTAATGGATGACCCAATGCCACTGCACCACCGTAAACATTAATCTTATCACTATGCAATTTTAATATCTTTGGGTTAGCAATCCCCACTACGGCAAATGCTTCATTAAATTCGAAAAAATCAATGTCATCAATGTTATCCACACCAGCATGTTTTAATGCCTTAGGTACAGCTAAACTGGGGGACCAAGTGAAATCTGATGGATGTTGTGCAGCTTCACCCCAACCTTTAATGACAGCTAATGGTGTTAAATTTAATTCAGTTAATTTTCTTTCAGAGACTAAGATTAAAGCAGCGGCACCATCATTAATTGGTGAACAATTGGGGGCAGTTAAAGTACCATTCTCCTTTTGAAACACAGTTCTTGCACTCTTTAATTTATCTATATTCAATCTAGCAGGTTCTTCATCTTTAGAAACTATAGTATCAGCTTTACCTCTTGCACCTTTCACAACGACAGGTACAATCTCTGCATTAAATTTACCTTCAGAATGAGCCAATTGAGCCTTTTGATAAGAGTTAATGGCAAATTCATCTTGTTCTTCACGTGAGATCGAATGGTCTTTAGCACATTTTTCACCATGAACACCCATATGTAAAGTGTCATATGCATCAGATAACCCATCTCTTTGTAACCCATCCACAAGTGGCACTTCACCAAATCTAGCACCATTACGAGCAGAAGGTAAATAGTATGGAACATTAGACATCGATTCACAACCACCAGCAATTACCACATCTGCATTACCACAAATGATAGATTGTGCCCCCAAGATCACAGCTTTCATACCAGATGCACACACTTTATTGACAGTGGCGTCCACAATATGGTTACCGACACCTGCGGTTAATGCCACTTGTCTAGCGGGGGCCTGCCCCAAATTGGCAGACATCACATTACCAAAATAAATCTCTTCGTAATCTGTCTTAGGGTCTAATTGAGGTACTCTCTCCAATGCACCTTTCAAAGCAGCTGCCCCCAATTCTACAGCGGTCTTTGAAGACAAAGAACCTTGGAATGCACCCAGGGGAGTTCTCGTAGCAGCCACAATATACACGTTCTTAGACATTCCTTGTTTGATTGTTGTTTTATTTGTGATCGATGTCTTGTTGCTCATCCTAAAATGGTTATTTACACGTTTCACTTATATATGAAAAATTAGTTACAAATTTCGTTTATGTAAAGAGATGAAACAAACGTCAATACGATAACGCCGTTAACACATGTCTCATCCGGACTAACTCCCACTTCGTATACTCACCTCTTCCACCGACGCAAATACGGATTACGTTTCAATTTGTCCAATTTGGCGAAGATGACCAATTCACAGAAATGCTTGAGATCTTGAGCAGATTCGATGTCCACAAAGTACTCCGGATACCTGTTGGCCAACCAAGAGAACAAAGTAATGATATTATACAGGGATTCGTAAGTGTCCAGTCCTAAACGTTCGTCATTTATATATTTGTAATCCAAGAAATAGAAGGGTAATCGATAATGCAGTAATCCCCTAGTGTGCCCGCGGGCAATCGTTTGACAAAACTCTGTAAAGGCTCTTTTCACTAGGGGTAAATCCTTCACTGGTGCAGTACTCAACTTCAATTTGTCGAAAAATGATATGTCATCCATGTGTTCAAACAGGGCAATCGTCTTCTTCTTATTGGATAGATCTGATAATTTGAAAATGTTAAAGGGACTTTTCAATAATAATTGATCAAATGTTTCCAAAAGGAAACTTAAAGGGGTCCCCGGTGGGTACCGTATCATCAATTGTGCACATATTTCATCTGTAGGCCAAATGATCACTTTCTTCAAGGGTTCCATAGGACGTTCCACGCCCAATTTAACATTTTGTAAGATAGAACCATTCATTGCCGTAATGTAACCTTGTGATTTCGTCTTGCTGGATTTAAATCTACCTGCACGTCCACCTATTTGTTTAATGTTAGAACTCGTTAGTGGGACAATCTTTGACCCATTAAATTTCTTGTCTGTAGTGAAGATTACTCTATCAATAGATAAATTCAACCCCATACCAATAGCATCTGATGCCACCAAAATATCACATTCACCACTGTTAAACAAGAAAGCTTGTTGAACACGAGTCTCCGGTGGTAAAGAACCATATATTACGGCGACTTTAAATTGTGTAGATTTTTCAATCTCTAATTTCAAATTCAAAATTTCCTTCTTTGAAAAGGCCACTAGACAATCACCTTTCTTTAATTTCTTTAAATTATCATTCAAAGATTGTGACTCTACGGTTAATGCACCTAATCTCTCATATTCATTCACTGTTAATTTATCACCTGTCATCTTAACAATTTTTTCAATCACTGGTAAGACACTAGGCTCACCACAAACATGTATCTCTTTAGCTTGTACACCTAAAAGGGCTCCTGTCCATGCCCAACCTCTATCTTCATCTGCCATCATTTGAATTTCATCCAACACTACTACATCAAACATTTGTCCCAAGGGTACCATTTCAATAGTACCAGAGGTTAACCCAGCTCTATTACCTAACTCATCTAAATCTTCAATAACTTCTTCACCAGTTAAAAGATTACACCTGACTCCGTCTTTCTTAAATCGATCATATATCTCTCTAGCTAATAATCTTAAGGGACCACCATAATAACCTTTATCCACTTGTTTCAAACGTTGTAAGGCACGATAGGTTTTACCCGAATTGGTAGGTCCTAAATGCATTACAATGTGTCTTCTCATCATTCTTGCCTGAGGGAACCATCCTGCTGGATCAGAAATATTGATGGTTTGCAAATCATCAGTGTCTGGGATGGACAATGTTCGAGGTAACACTTCTTGCTCATACACGTAATCAAATTTCCCCCTTAAAATATATTCCACTTTAGATTCTCTTGTTGGTTGTCCTCCTATCAGTTTGGTCCAAATATGATCATCAATTTTGTCTATTGATAGTAATTGTAATATAAGTTCATCTGATGTAGTCGGACGTGTTAATTCATCAAGTGAAATAATATAATTGGGTAACTTCTGTAACAATGATTCATCACTATTTAATTGTTCCTCCACATGTTGTTTTAAACGTAACCAAGCTAATTTCTTTCCCTTGTGTTCTTTACTCGAGAGAGACGGTATTTTATCTTTGTACAAGTATTGTAAAGTATCTTTTAATAATGGTTTCAATTCAGGGAACTTCTCTTGTATCTCAGTATTTCTAATAGTAAGCTTGAACAGGTCCTTTTCTTTAATCTTATTCTCTGGGAATGGGTTCAATGCCCAATTTTTATCTCGAAACAATTTGGCAATTGTCTTTCCTGTAAGATTATTAGAACTCGTGGCATAACATCGTAAAAAAGGTCCTTTGCAAGGTATTATAGCCCCCCTTGTGGCATGCCTCAATAGTACACTCGACCATACCGCTAATGTTCTCTGCATGGGTAAGCATATAATATTCTGTCAATTGATGATGCCCTTGTTATTATTTTTCATATTTTATTTAAGATTTCTATATATTATTATTATACTATATCATACTATATATATGTGTTTTTTTACAATGATCAATGACTTCTTGGATTCCTCTTCATCAAGGCCATGGTGTTCTGGATCCACCCATCAGCACCACCTTCCTCCAAGAGAGTCTCGTAGACGGTTTGTGTAGGGAATTCATCTTTATGTGGATTTTCATATCCGATGATGGCAGCATTTCTTGTACTTGGTATTCTTAACATTTCTTTCTTGACGGTCCACCCAACTTTAGATGCAATGTACTCGACATGGTCTACTAACCCTGCATATGTACTGTTTTTCACCTTGGTATTATTTGGATCCTTTCTAGCATTATAACGTACTCTTTGTCCCGCTAAATTATGAGAACAACATGGGATCACCACGAAGGGGTACCCGAGTAACGGTATCCAACATGTTAATTCATCTGAATGATTACCTATGATAAAAGTTTCCTTTGGATATTCAGCGACGTTCACTTGTGGTGATTTTAAGATGTCTTCACTTGAATACACAATTGTAGCAGGTGCAATGTATTCGTGTGGTACTTTCACGGGGAACAACCCACCATTATGTTGTAAATGTGGCATTCTTTTCTTCAATTCAGGATGTGGACGTAAAAGGATAGATGGTACAATGACTTGTTCCTTTAAACATGATTTAACGGATTGTGGGTAAATGGCCCACGATTTACGATGTCTGGCATCGATACCAACACCTTTAATCTCTTCACTTAATAGGATATACACTAATGCACCGTTACCACAACCAAGATCTCTAAATTGCATTTTATCTTTAAAATCTTCACCATATATTTTAATCCATAATTCTATCAAGAATGCTGCGATACCAATATCTTCGAAAACATGTTTCTTTGGATCAGTGGATTCCACCCAATTTTCCACAAGGAATTTAGAATATTTCTTCTTTAACGTAGTGTATCTATCTTGGAATTTAACTTTGTCTACCACTTGATCATGATTAACTTTCTTCTCATACCCTTGCATAACACCTTTAGAATGTTTAAATGCAGTTTGTAATAAACGGTATGCAGTTCTTACCACTCTAGCGGTCTCATCATACAATTCTTCTTTATGTGATTTATGTTCTTCTCCCTCTTTCTCAATGTTATTAGTATTTTGGTCATCGTCAAATGGGATGTAATGAACTGATAAAGTCTTCTCATGCAGTAAGATCCCAACAGATTTCACTTGAGGTATATAAAATGGACAAATATCATTTTTAGTCAAATGAGGTGTATAAACGATCATCGCAGTATCTTCAAATTCATCACTATTAAGCACTAAACAAGTTTGATTCATCAATGCGTCTTTATAAGGGTTTCTTGGAATAATTCTTCTAACGACTTCATATTTGGTTTGTAAATGTAAAGACTCAGCTAGGGGAACTTGACGTAATTCCATGTCTTCAATACCTATCATCTTAGCATCTGGGTCACTAATTTCAAACTCTTTTGTGTTACGACTTATCTCTTTGTGAGTCTTTTCCTCGTATGTGACTTCACTCAGAAGATCTGCTCTCAAGATGGCAGTGGAATTGATATTAGGTTCTTTAATCAAATACATCATAGCCTTCTCGAAATGATGCTTGTCGAACGGCACAGGGTCGTTGGTGGTATACAGACTGACCCAGGGTTCCCCCAGTATGCTTTTCTCATTGCTGATAAACTTGAACCCTTCTTTGTGAGCAGCAGCGGCCGATTTACCCATGGTATTTGTATTAACTTAGTTCTTCGTTAGTATGGCATCTAGTTAATATTGGAAAATTTTTTTTTTTCACTCAATATAATATATAGTAAACAATAATTGGTGATGAGCATACAAATATAATACAAGAGTAAGCGATGTAATCACAATGCAATCTACGTAGTATAACTGAAAATGAGCGTGGCTACATATTCCAGTAATTAATTTTAAATTTGAACTTCATTTGACAAATTCCACATTATAAACGGTTCAAATTTCTTCGTTCTTCTTGCAAAAAGATCCACATAATTACAACAAGTCAATTCTACAAACAACATTAACACATCTAAGCTTAAATACGCTTGCAATCTTTGCAAATCATCTGTAATATCACGACACATATATCTTCTTATATAATCAATAAATGAAAAAAAAACAATAATTAAAGATTGAAAAATTGATTAACAAAAGAGTAGTATAGGGACTGTGCAAGAATAAAGCTATCAAATGTCCTCGTCTCAATTCAAGCAACTGGAGAAGTTGGGTAACGGTACCTATGCCACCGTGTACAAAGGTTTGAACAAGACCACTGGTGTCTACGTGGCTTTGAAGGAAGTGAAATTGGATTCTGAAGAGGGAACTCCCTCGACTGCTATTCGTGAAATCTCTTTGATGAAAGAGTTGAAACACGATAAGATTGTCAGATTGTATGATGTGATCCACACGGAAAATAAGTTGACTTTGGTCTTTGAGTACATGGATAACGATTTGAAGAAGTATATGGACTCCAGAACCGTGGGTAACAACCCTAAGGGATTGGAATTACATTTGGTCAAATACTTCCAATGGCAATTATTGGAAGGGTTGGCCTTTTGCCACGAGAATAAGATCTTACATCGTGATTTGAAACCACAAAACTTGTTAATCAATAAGAAAGGTCAATTGAAATTAGGTGATTTTGGTCTGGCACGTGCATTTGGTATCCCAGTGAACACATTTTCCAGTGAAGTGGTCACATTATGGTACCGTGCCCCTGACGTGTTGATGGGCTCGAGAACATACTCAACTTCCATTGATATTTGGTCCTGTGGTTGTATCTTGGCTGAAATGATAACGGGGAAACCATTATTCCCTGGTAGTAACGATGAGGAACAATTACAATTAATATTCGATATGATGGGTACTCCAACAGAATCTAACTGGCCTGGTGTATCATCTTTACCTAAATATAATCCAAATTTCCAACAACGATTACCAAAAGATTTGAAAATGGTATTACAACCAAATTGTGAATCACCTTTGGATGATGTGGTCATTGATTTGTTACATGGGTTGTTGCAATTGAACCCAGATATGAGATTAAGTGCTAAACAGGCATTGCACCATCCTTGGTTTGCCGAGTATTATCAACGTGCTCAATAACTTTCTACTTATTCAAAAAAGAATGTACAATCTATATCTTTATATATATATATGTGTCAATATAAACAATTTTATTTATGAATTAATTTACTTTTATTTAGTGATACCAGTAGTATTAATAAGTTCTTCTGGTACAGAATTATTCAATAATTCTTCCCAACCAGAATTATAACTAGCCCAAAATTCATCAGATATAGTTTGAACCATAGCATCATCTGTACCATCAAAAGTAACATCCACTGGACCCATTGTTCTTTTCACTTGTGGAACATCGAGCGCGCGAGTGTTTAATAATGTGTCTTGAGACAACTGAGTTGATCTATTGATTGTATTCCCTGAAGGAGATTCTACAATAGGCATGTCAGTGGGGGGTATATCGTTGGTTGCAACATTTTCCTTCTCTACATGGCCCATCCACGCATTCTCTGCATGTGTTCTAAATTCTAGTGCCTTTGTAATAATAGTTCTATTAACTTTTTCGATAGCTATCATGACGTTGAAATGTTGTGATCTGTCTAATATCTTTTTCAATTCTGCATTGCTCGGTTCAAACCATGTGGATATAGTATCACAATACATTCTAAACGCGGATAGCGTTGAGGGGAAATTTTTACTGCTCGGTACTAAAGAACTGTAATCCCAATTGGTGGGAGGTTCACCTTCATATGCTAACAGTCCGGTTTCAAATCGTGTTAATTTATGATATACCATGGGGCAAAAAATAGTTGACACTCTCACGAAAACACTATGTGTTAAGTACATTGCTAATGATATGTATGGTGGTATTTCTGTTCGATCGTCTTGGAAATATTCACCAAACCGTTGTTTATCTAACTTATAACATCTTATCATCAACAATCTCTTCAGCTGTAAAAGAATCAATGACATTTGAATAGTACTGGTTTTCAATTCTTCTGTTCTCTCTCTCATGACAGCAAACCTTAAAGATCCAAATGTAAGAATCATCTGCAAACAATCACAGAATATACGAACATCTCTTAAATAAATCCCATCGATTTGCTTTTCAGAAGTAAAGTGAAGAACCGGTGGTAATTCTTCACGAACAAAGTCAACCAAACTGTTCCAATACCCTTTCAAATTTGGTGTACCTTCAGTACTCATAATTGCAGAAATCATAGGTCTAGTCAATTTTAAAAACATCTTTAAAGTTCTTTTGTAATTTTGATACCTGTCTGTAGATTGTGTAATATCCAAATCATCAATAGTGATACGTGCATTGGTAATCCCCAGGGGTTTCCCCACTTGGAATGATACTTCTAAATCTAATAATAAGATGGATAACCACAAATTTTCTAACGAATCCATCGTTCCGACAATATTTTCTTGATCTTTGTATAATTCTCGAATATTTCTATCCAGCCCCATAGCAATCGCACTAGACGTGGTCAACCAAACAATATTTATAAGATGTGTACCATCACTGTCGCCAGCAGTAAATCTTTCGTATTCACATCTTAATGCTAAAAACTGGGTTCTCTCCATGTGGAAAACTTTCGAAGACACTTGACCAGTTAAATATGTCATAAATTTCCTCACAGAGTTCGGTATATTGGTAACATAACGAACAATACAAATGATCATTATTATTACACCAATCTTATAATAGTTTTTCTTAACACCTGGTTGTAATGAACCTATAGGTTTCTCACCAGATGGTAAGAGACATTCATCACTGGCAATAAAAGAAATGAAGAAATCGTGTAAAACTTTATTTTGATCCACTATTCTATTCATTTGATAAAGTTGATCATGCTTAGGATCGAAAAATGATTTTAATATCGTCACACAATCAGTATGGCTAGGTAGATCTTTCATGACGGCTTCCAAAAGATTATTGACATTTGGTTCATATTGATCTTCTATAAGTTCCAATTCTTTCAATCTGGATGAATACTTGTTTTTACTCTTCCATTTATTACGTTCCATCTTAATCTTAGAGAGCAATTGACCAGCTTTTTCACCAAACCCCCATTTATCTTTATCAATGTATGCTCTCATAGAAGTTGGACCATACATAATTCTTCGACCAGAACCTTTAATTTGTAAATAGCCAAAATCATATAGTGGATTAGGACCAGTGGTCAATTTTTTTTCCTCTTCAGTCTCTTCATTGTGATTATTAGATATACCGTTCGATGATAAAGTTTCATTCAATCTTTTCAACTCTGTTTCTAAATTCATTACTGTTTGGTACAAATGGCCATTGACTGCCCCCATAGAATCATCGGATAGCATGGTATCATAGTCGTCCACATATATACAGGTACCCAACTCTCTTGTTTTACAAGAGGAACAAATTGGTCTCTTCTTGTCACATTTTAATTTCCTCTGTCTACAAAATGAACATGATTTAATTGGCTTACGTCTTTTCCTCTCATTAGATGCCAGTTGATTCAATTCACTATCACTTCTCTTTGAGCTAATAGACATATCAAATGTAAAATTGATTGATTTCTTTAAATATTGTAGTAGTTTATATCAAGATGTTTTAAAATCTAATTATTTATTTTTTTAAGAAATATTATGATTCAGGAATAATTAAATTATATATTATTAATGTTGTATAAAATTGTATAATGTCATATCATGCCATGGAACAGTTCTTGTGGATCTGTATGGTTGACAGTCTCTTCCCAACCTATATTATAACTTGCCCAAAATTCGTCTGTAATAATTTGTAACATTTCCATCTCTCTTTTAGCGGATAGAGCTTGTAAAGTTTGCTGTTCCGGAGTTCCCATGGGTATTGGTTGTTGCTGCTGTTGCTGTTGCTGCTGCTGCTGTTGTTGTTGCTGATATAATTGTTTATGTGGATCATTCAACCCCATATCAGGTACCGTCATTGGTGTCATCATGCCATGACCTACCGGTGGCATATGATTATTATTTTGAGGTCGTATTGGCTGTTGATCCGGAGTAATATTTGCAATGGAATTTATATCTTGAGGTGGCACAGATTGAGCTAATTGATCTATCCATGACTCTTCAGCACTCTTTCTAAATTCTAATGCCTTGTCTAACACTTTTTTAAATGTTGCCTGCATGGCAAATGTTATCACGAAGAAATAAGCTCTAGACATTATTTTCTTTAATTCTGGATATTTGGGTTGTAACAACGAGTGACAAAGTTCATTGTAATACTCTAACACTGGTAACACTGGGAATTTGGGGGCATCATCACGTATACGTAAAGTGGATGGATCCCATTCCACTTTATTTTGATTAGAGAAGATAAAATCATCTGGTTCAAAAATGGTTAATCTAAAGTATAATATTGAGGAGAACACTGATATGGCTCTTGCATATAATCCAGATGTCAAACAAACGGAGAACGCTAAAAATGGCGTTACATTCGGGTTATCATCAGAGAATAACATTGGGTAATATTTTTTGTCCAATAGGTAACATCTATCAGTGATGGCATTCAACAATGTAAATGACATTAGACACACTTTAACACTTTCATCTCTTGATCTTGTAGTGTCTTCATTAAACACTGAAAATCTTAGGGCATTCATAGTTAATATCATTTCCAAACAAGTGGATAATATTCGAACATCTGCTAAATTAACATGTGTTAATAAATCACTTGAAGTGAAATATGATATGGATGGTAATTCTTTCTCCATAAAATTCATTAATTGTATTGTGTATTCTGGGAATGCTGGTATACCTCTCTTTGCGGTTAATGCCTTCATTATTGGTCTTGCGACTCTTAAAAATTTTCTCAACTTCATTAAATGATCATCCCCCAATTCATTAATCTCTTCATAATCCAAATCAAGATCTTGTAACCCTAGGGGACCCCCCATTTGGAATGCAACTTCTAAATCTATATAAACGACCAAATACCAAATATTTTGTAGAGATTTAATGTTCCCCACAACATTATCTTGATTTTCATAAATTTTCACAATGTTACGATCTAAACCTAATGCTACAGCTGCCGTGGTGGTTAAACTGACTAAATTTGCTATATTGGAACCATCAATATCTGGTTTAAAACATTTTTCATAATGACATCTTAACACTAAGAATTGTACCCTTTCAATGTAGAAAACTTTTTGATTACCTTGACCCGTTAATAAAAGAATAAATTTTTGAATAGATTTCGGTACATGTTGATAATAATATGTTAACACTAATATCATTAATATGACACCAATCTTATAATAATTTTTCTTTAATGCAGGTAATAAATTTATAATTAATCTTTGACCCGAGGGCAAAATATGTTGTGAATCAGTAATAAATTCAAGATAAAAATCATTCATAATTTTATTTTGATCTAATGCTCTATTGAATGGATGTAATGGTGATGCAAATGGTTCGAAAAACAAATGAATCAATTCCAAACATTTTTCATAAGATGGTAAATCCTGGCACACTTCAGATATTAAAGAATCCATTGATTTATTATATGGATCTTCTAATAATTCCAATTCAGCTAAATTGGAAGTGTTATGTCTTTGTTTCCATTTATTTCTTTCCACTTTCACTTTAGACCATAATTGTCTATATTTATTACCAAACCCAAATCTATGTCTATTTAAATAAGTTCTCATAGATGTAGCTCCATACATGATACGTCTACCAGAACCTTTAGTTTGTAAAAAATAAAAATCTCTCAAGGGATTAGTCACATCATTAATATTATTAATCGGGGTACCATTGATAGAATTTGCCGGAGTCGTAGCAGCTGTGGATGATGCTGTATCAAATTTTTCACTATGAACAGATCCTGCGGGGGAACCGTTCATTAATGTGGGCAATGGTTTATCGAATTGTGACACTTTCATCACCATGTCCACGTGTGGTTCCACCACTTGCAAAGTACCTTCCTCCTTCGGGTATTGACACTTGGTCAATGATCTGGACATACATGATGAACAGATGGGTCGCCTTTGATCACATTTCAACTTCCTCTGCCTGCAGAAAGAGCAAGATTTGACCGCCTTACGTCTGCGTCTCGAACCAGGGTTCACACTCGTTGCACTCCCCCTCCTCATAGCTAATTGGTACGCTGGAATGGTTATCAATGACTAATGTTCTCCATATTATATGTCTAAATTCTTTTATCTTTGAAAAATTATAGTCAAAACCGGGTTTACCCGGCGGACACAACAAAGACAACTTTTTGTCCGTTGCAGAAAGTTCATTTGAAAAAAAGAAATTTTCTCTATTGTTCGGGCCGCGAA
>PPOP03000062.1:0-47368 GCA_003708535.3 Kazachstania bromeliacearum | reverse complement strand
TTTCGCGGCCCGAACAATAGAGAAAATTTCTTTTTTTCAAATGAACTTTCTGCAACGGACAAAAAGTTGTCTTCAGCAACAGCACCGGGTACCACCCGGCAGACACCTCCAAGATGGGCAACTACTACAACGTGCCAAGACCACCCTCCGCGCAAGGCCAAGTGCCCCAACAGATGAGTTACCAGTACTACACTCCCACACCGGAGCAATGGCAGTACCAACAGTACTTCTTGCAACAGCAGCAACAACAGTTGCAATTGCAATTGCAACAGCAACAGCAGTTGCAACCGTACTACCCGGAGGAGGACAAGACACAGGACCACTACTACTACTCGCAGTACAATGCTCCACCACCACAAGCCCCGGCCCCACCACAACAAAGATTACAGTACCAACAAAATTATCAAACACCGTTCTACTACGAGGACCAAACGCAGGTGTACGATTCAGAGGACAAACAAATTAATCAATATTCATATAACAACAATAATAAAATTATAGATATAATACCACAGAAAGACGTACCTTCACGTACTACATCAGCATTGTCAAATCAGTACACGTACCCAGGGTTCCAAAGTAATAAACCCAATCTCACCGGTTCCTCTGTGACCATCACGTCAAATACACCACCGGCGACAAATAGTCGTGGTGTCACCACGACCATATGGGAGGACAAGGGCACACTGTGTTATCAAGTGGAGGCCAACAGTGTCATCGTGGTGAGAAGAGCAGACAACGATATGATTAACGGTACCAAACTGTTGAACGTCACGAAGATGACTCGAGGAAGAAGAGACGGGATATTGAAAGCGGAGAAAGTAAGACATGTGGTCAAGATTGGGCCCATGCATTTGAAAGGTGTTTGGATCCCCTTCGAAAGGGCAAGATTGATGGCTGACAAGGAGAAAATAACTGATTTGTTATACCCTTTGTTCGTAAAAGATATTGAAAGTGTATTGAAGGGCGGCGAGAAACAGGTGCCACCGCAAGAGATTCCACAAGATAATCACACTACAAGTACCGAACCACCCGAGGGTAGAGTCATTACAGGTATACAACCAATGCATAAGTAAATACCTCATTATACTTTATAATATTTATATAAACATTCATGTGTTTTTCGATAATTGCGAGATACGATAAACGATCAGGGGATATCGCAATGCAATTTGAGTGTGTATATAAGTACGGTACTTCTCAATACTGGATACCCCCCTCTCTTGCCCAATGCATCAACACCACGATGCAATCAGATTTGGAAAAAGTTGTCGAATCATTAAGCGACTTGTCCTATTGGAAATTGGCTACCACTCTCTTAGTATTAATATTGGTATGGGATCAAGTGTCCTACATTCAGAAGAAAGGGTCCATTGCGGGCCCACGGTTTAAAATGTACCCAATTATTGGTCCCTTCCTCGAATCGCTAGACCCGAAATTTGAAGAGTACCAAGCTAAATGGGCAAGTGGTGATTTGTCATGCGTGTCTATATTCCATAAATTCGTTATAATCTCCTCGACTCGTGACATCTCGAGAAAGATCTTCCAAGCTTCGAAATTTGTTAAACCTTGTGTGGTGGACGTCGCAGTGAAAATTTTAAGACCACAAAATTGGGTGTTCCTAGATGGGAAAGCTCACACTGACTACAGAAAATCACTCAATGGGTTGTTTGCCAAGTCTTCATTGCAACATTATCTCCCCTCGTTGGAATTGGTTATGGATAAATATATTGATAAATTCATAGAATACTCCAAAGAAAACAATTATCAACCAAGAGTGTTCTTCCATGAGATGAGAGAAATTCTTTGTGCCATCTCCCTAAGAGCATTCTGTGGTGAATACATCACAGAGGACCAAACAAGGAAAATTGCTGACGATTATTATTTGGTCACTGCTGCTTTAGAATTAGTAAATTTCCCCATTATCCTACCATTCACAAAGACTTGGTACGGTAAGAAAACTGCTGATATGGCAATGAAAATCTTTGAACAATGTGCACAAAAGGCTAAAGATCATATTGCCTCAGGTGGTGAACCCATTTGTGTAATGGATGCCTGGTGTAAATTAATGCTCGAGGATGAAAACTCGTTGCACAGAGAATTCTCCAATAAGGAAATATCTGAAGCTATATTCACCATGTTATTCGCTTCACAAGATGCATCATCGTCATTGGCATGTTGGTTGTTCCAAATCGTAGCAGACAGACCTGACGTCTTGCAAAAGATAAGAGTGGAACAATTGCAAGTACGTCAAGGTGACCCCAATAAGAGAGTCGACTTGTCCATGATTGAACAAATGAAATATACAAATATGGTCATTAAAGAAACTTTACGTTATAGACCACCTGTATTAATGGTACCATACGTGGTGAAAGAAACGTTCCCAGTGACACCCAATTATACTGCCCCCAAGGGTTCCATGTTAATACCAACTTTATATCCAGCATTACATGATCCTGAAGTTTACGATAATCCAGATGAATTTATCCCAGAGAGATGGGTGGAAGGTTCAAAGGCTTGCGAAGCTAAGAAGAATTGGTTAGTGTTTGGTACTGGACCTCATGTTTGTTTGGGTCAGACGTACGTTATGATCACGTTTGCGGCACTGTTGGGCAAATTTGCTCTGCATACAGATTTTCAACATCAAGTAACGCCACTCAGTGAAAAGATAAAAGTTTTCGCCACTATATTCCCGAAGGATGACTTACTATTAACTTTTAAGCAAAGAGATCCTGTTTCAGGTGAAACGGTCGAGTAAAGTTTTGTCGTATGCGGGATTTTTTTTATTTTTGTTATTTATTCATTTCTATTACTTGTTTATTATTAATATACACTTTTCTTTTTCTCTATTCTCATTCTTGAAGACGCATATTTTGTGCTTGTTAAACTTTTTTCCTCATTCTTGCTCAATCGTGTGGTTTTCAATCAAATTTAATTTTCTTACCTTCAAACTTGGCCTTCTTCAATTTATCTTCTGCCAATTTTTTAGCAATCCAAGATGGATGTTGTTCATTGGTCTCTGTTCTCTTTTGTTCCACAGCAACTGTAGTGGCTTTACTTCTAGCACCTCTTTCTTTCAATGGAATCAAATTAGCATTGGTCTTATTATATTCAGCACGTTTAGCCTCTCTCTTAGCTTCTCTAATTTCCCATTCCCTTTGTCTTTGATCTCTTTCCTCTTTATGTTTTTCAATTTCCCTTTGCACATGTTTAGCTTCTTTACCATATTTTTGTTCCCAAATTCTTCTTCTAGCTCTTTGACCACGTCTATTTTTCTTTACAGGCCCATTAGAAGCTTGTTCTCTAGCGACTTTATCATCATCAATGTCTGAATCACTTTCACCACCACTGTAATAACCAGACATCAATTCAGGTAATTTAACCTTCTTCCTTTGTGGTTCCTCGTCTTCACTTTCATCAATTTCGTAATCACTTTCTTCAGCACTGGGCTCTTCGTCTGTGACTTCGTTATAATTGATTTCAACATCAGATTCAGAATCTTCCACATCTTCATCGTCAGAACCAACCAAGAGACCTTCATATTGTTTCAAGATTTCATCTTCATCAATATCAGGGTTATCATGTCCCCTAGCAGCAGTTGGTCTCTCTCTTCCACCTTCATTTGACACGTCAAATTCGTCATTTTCATCATCCTCCTTTTGCTTTGGTTGTTTCTTGGTTTGGTTTAATTTCTTCTCTTTATTTATACACAAGAAAACATCCATACCATTATCAAAAGTTTGTAAAATTTCTTTACATTTAGGGTCACTCATAGCTAAACTTGATAATTTTTCACCTTTATCTATCTTCAACACAACATCATTCCAAATTCTTGTTGGGTTAAATTCATGATCTTTATCATTATTTGCCTTCAAATATTCATGCTCAGCAAACCATTCAGGGACATTTTCCATAGCAGCTTTATTTCTACCCAAGATTTTCGATATAGAAATTTTAATCAATTTAGACATCACTAACAATTTAACAAATTCATCTAAACTCTTGCAAATTTTCAAAACGTTATCCTTCTCTTTCAGTGTATTAATCTTCTTTAAAAGACATCTATTTAAATTCTTTTCCACTGCAAAAATCTTACCTTGAAATATTTGTAATTTAATTTCATTCAATTCTTTCTCCACTTGTGGTAAAGTGATTGTGTTCAACAAATTTAAAATCTTCTTGGAAGTCTTCTTACCTTTAGCATTGTACAATTTAGTGGTTTGATTCAATCTTGGTTTAAATGAATCCACTGTGTTATTCAAATAGTGGTATTGGTACTCTAAGTTATCTAACTTAAACAACAGATTATCCTTGGGCATCCTTTCTTTTGTTTCTGTGCTACCTTTTGTTTACACTTATCAGATGAGATGAGATGACCTAATTATTAGATCCCCATACATTATTAAAATTTCATACATTATTTTGAAAAATTTTCCAAAATTGAACAAGACAGGAAAGTGTCTGGGTTGTGCCAGTTACTATAATAAGAAGTTTTATTGCTACATTCTTTTTACAGCAATGAATTATTACAATGTTATTTAAATCAGACTGACGTGCAAATCGTTTTTTTGAAGCAAATTCTTCATTGATTGAATCAGAAATCCTCTAATTAAAGAGAATCGCTCAAGAAGTGTCATCATTTAATAAGAATTATTTTTTGCAAGAATTTTTTTGTTTTAATAGAAATGAAAATAATAAAGATCAGTGCCACGCCCTGTCACAGGCAGAATATCATCAAAGTTACTCGTAAACATTCGAGTAACGCAGTTGACCGTCGTGATTGTGGAAAAATCATCATAAACAACTTTATTTTTTTCAAAAATCTATGGTCAGTAAAAGAAAATAATAATCTTTAACTAAAGATTAAATCATTTCTTTTTTTCAATAAGTTTTGCATCAGACAATATTTCTCGTATCGCTCATTAGGACGAATCCCTAAGACATATGCTTGTCTTCTTGGAGTAAATTGTTTCATCGTCTGCAAAAACAAAAATAATAAAAAAGAATAATTTAGTAATATTATTATCTTGAATAAAAAAAAAGGAAGAATTGTCAGAAAGGCATGAATGGTTATTAAAATAGTTGTGTCTTCAAATTTATAACAAATCAGACTCGTCATCTATAAGATATCATCAATCAAAATTCAATCGTAATTTTTTTAAGCAAAATAATAAATGGAAATAATAAAAATTAGTTTAATTAATAATAGAATTAAAAGAATCGGTAGCGTGGGTTTTCTAGGCCCACTTAAAGCAGTGTCACTCATGCATATTAAATTTATAATAATAAATCAGTGCCCAGTGCTGAGATTCGTCATTTTCAATTCAAAAATTAAATAAAACCATTTTTTAATATTTCTAATGGAGTTAAAAATGATAAAAAACAACTGTTTTTTAAAAGTATTATCAATTTTTATTCCATTAACAATTTTTTTAAATTCGAACAAGAGTAAGAATCAAAGAATAAATTATATTATTCTGTTATTTGAGAAATCAGATATAGTGCAAAAACGTATCAACATATACTCGTTCAGCCAGTAATTCCAGCTTTTGTTTTTGTTATAATCATCATATTGAAACAGAAATAATAAAAAAATTCTTTTATCCCTTCTAATGTAAGTTTTCAAAAATTGTTGAAAGATAAAAGTTGACCCAATGTAATGAAAAGAAGTTGCTGAAATACTCCTGTATTTCCTAACACAATAATAGTCAAAAAGTAACTTCATCTCCTCAGTATAATCAATGTTCTAATCAATAAAAATATTCAGAAACTCTAGTTTGTAAATTTTTGATTTGGTCATCAACGGAAATGAAGCAAAAAAAGTTGAGAATAATAATATAAATTATAGCATAAAGTAACTTCTTGTCATTACAGTGGACTAATACTAAACAATTGTTTGTAAACCATTTGTTTATTTTGTATGGAGGAGACAATTACAAGTGAGAAACAAAGTCAACCAAATTGCCGCTCTTTATATAATAAAAGTTTTTCTTCCAAGAAAAGAGAAAATTTGCAGTCATTTTCGACGAGAAAATCGCGTTTTTACAGCGTAGGGTTGTTAAGGGGGTGTGGGTGTGGGCAAAGTAGTGATTATTAGTGGTTAACAATGGTCGTATAGTGTTGTGTGAACTCTGTCAATAAGTGCCAAGCGAAAGAGTGTCTTTTAGTATGAATAACTGTTTTGTCACGTGTTATTATCACGACATTAACAGTTCGGACAGTTAGAGGGTTCGCATCTCGGACAGGACACGAAATTTAAGTTTCTTTTTTGTATTATTTAATATGTGACAAAAAAGAAGCAGTCTGATCTTTTGCAAAGTGGAGACAACCAGTGAACTCATCCATGTTTAACCCTTCGATCGCTGCTACCGGGTTGGCCACTACCACTGTGGTCGAGGAGAAGAAAAATAAGAGACAAGTGCAGTCAAACACTGCTGAATCTGCTGCTCTGCCGAGTGCTAAACCATTTAAAGTGGAAGATGTGATTCCATTATCTGTGTTGGTACAATTTATCATATTGGCATTGACGGTGCATATCGTGTATGATAAATATTCCACTAAACCATTTGGATTCATTTGGAAAATTGCCATGTTCATTGCTGCACAATTAATGAGAAATTATTCACAATTGAAACATGCTAATTTAAATATGGAATTACCATCTTTTGAAATGATTTATGTGTTTTATTTACCCTTTATGTTAGCGGTTTTGTTTAAACCTGAATTAGTAGACATTAATGCCCTGTTGACCATTAATGTGATTAATAATTCACCAATGTTAAGGTTAGCGTTACAAGGTTGTTTCCTTTTATTTATTGATAACGATGAAATTGATTTTAGATTGTTTGTTGGTACCATCGTAGTCAATTGGGCCTTTTATGAAATGTTATCTAGAGCTAGTGAATTGAAAAGTTTAGATAAAGTGGATTGTAATTTGTTCAGTATATTGTTAACTGACGTGGTGTATTTATTGAAAATAACAGAGATAGAACATGATATTCCCTTTAACATTTTGTGGGGGACTTTGGTTGCATTCTTAATTGCCATCTCGATCAATTACGCTTTATCTCGTGTTTTGAAATCATCATACATTAGATCTTTAACTCTTTTCACCACATTCGTTTCCGTTTTCCTTTTCTTCACTAATAATTTAATTGATTTACCAACTTCACCTATCAATTGGTTGATTGAATACATTATGGAATCATCTACACGTAAATCAATTTTGATCACTTGGTTGACTTTCCTACTCATTTTAATCCCTAATGTGTTGATTTTCAAATCAAATTTCTCATTAAACACTTCGAGAAAATTGTGGCATTTCTTAATTCTGGGTTTAATCATTCAACCATTCCAATGGGATCCAACATTTGTGAAGATTTCTTTAGCAGGTACTATTGTTTTATTTTTATCTGTCGAATATTTAAGATATTTGAAATTAGAACCATTTGGTAATGCATTAGATGTTAGATTACGTTCATTCTCTGATTTTAGAGATGAAAAGGGACCTATTATTATCTCATATATTTATCTGATCATTGGTATTGCCACACCATTACTAATATGTGATTCCCCCGTGGGGTTAATCAGTCTTGGTGTAGGTGATTCTACTGCATCTATTATTGGTAAAAAATTCGGTGAATGGCATTGGCCCAATTCATCAAAGACTGTGGAAGGTACATTTGCATTCATCTCTACAACATTCATTGTCGGGTTGATTTGTAAGACATATTTGAACTATTTTGTTGATTTAACTGTGGCCAATTGGTTCATAGTTTGTGTTCTATCAGGTGTATTGGAAGGTAACAGTATTTTAAATGACAATATTTTAATTCCAGCATTTATGTTAATATGTGAAAAATTGTTTAGTACATAAGATGCTTAAATAAATTTATATATTTATAGAATGAAAGTTAAAAATGTAAAATTGAAAAAATTCATTATTTCTTAGCATGCTTCTTCTTCTTAGATTTAGATTTCTTATCATTTGATTTTGGTTCATCACCTTCAATGAAATTCAATAACTCATCCACAGATTTATTAGCTAATTCTGGGTTTGGTTCATTGTTCTTCTTAGAATGAGATTTCTTGTGAGTGGCTGGAGCAGTGGCACCAGATGCACCTGCTTGATCTTGTTGTAATTGCTTCTTTTGATGCACTTCCTTAATCACATTACTTAGACCATTAATCCATTGCTTAGAAGAAGCAGTGGTAGTATGGTTACTACCTAATTCATTGAAGAAAATATCCTTAGCATATGCGATATGTTCCAAAGCAGAACGGTAATCCTTCATGGTAGCATACATGTTACCCAAATGAGATTGGATGAAAGCGTAAGCAATAGCATCCTTACCATCCACTGAAACAATGTAGTCAGATAATTTGTTCAATACATCAACAGTTAATTTACCATTTTCAATACCCAAGGACAATTGTTCCAAGTTGTTGAAAATACTAGTAGTAGTTGGGTGATGTAATTTATGAATATTGTAAACACTCATAGTTTGAATGATTCTATTGTACACCAAAGTAGAATTGTATGGACTGTCATTGGATAATTCTAACAAAGCCAAGTTAAACAAAGTCCTCAACATTTCAAAGGAGTCAATACCACAAGTTCTTTCAAAGATAGAACAAGCCTTACGACAGAAGGCAATAGATTCTGGGATTAAACCTAATTTACTGTAGATAGTAGCCATAGACATGTACTTTTCAGCAACATCAGTGTGGACAATACCTTGAACATCTTCTAAGATAGCAATAGATTGTGCCATCAAAGTTAACCCATCAGCTTGTTTGTTCTCTTGAGTTAATAAAATGGAACCTTGGTTCCAGTAATCTTCACTGGTAATTGAGGAGTATTTGGATGTCTTAACACGAGGAATGATAGTTAAATCATCTTTAGAGAAAGTAGTCTTTGGTGCCACCAATTTTTGTCTCAATTTTTTATCTTGAGACAACTTAAATTGTTCAAATTCTTCTTCAGTGAAGAAATACTTCTTGTTTAACCATTGAATACCAAATTTGTAAGAAATTTCTCTCATTAACATAAATTGGTTAGCAAGATGTTCTTCAATGACTTCAGGTGTGAATTCGTAACGGAAACGTAGGAAGGCTTCCTTAGAGATAGATTTCAATAATGATTCACGGGTCAATTTAGTGAACTCGTATGAAGTAACTGGGTAGAATTCATCTACAGATTCAACTTCTGGGGTATTATTGTACTTGTAACCAAACAATAAGTTGAAAACATAAGTAACTAAAGAAGGAACCACGACAGTTGGCAAATTCTTGGAATAAGATCTTAAGATATGTTTCAAGGAACGAGAAATAATTTCAATTTCAGCAACCTTAATCAATGGCACTAATTCATCCCTACCGATTAAAACAGGTTCATCATTGGTTGGTTTTCTAATTTCATCATCATCCAATTTCAAATCTTCAGTCAATTCCTTTGGAACATCCTTACCTTCTTGTACGTATTTGTTGATCTTTGCTTGTCTTTCGTTAATCATTTTTTCAATCTTGACCAAGTAAGAAGCTTCCCAATCTTCATAATCTTTGTTAGCAATGGCAACTTCCTTTAATTTGGTATCGTGTTTAGCAATTTGTTCATCCAATTTGACTTGAGCCAATTGAGCAATCTTACCTAAATAACGTAAATTGATACCATTGTTATGTAAAGTGTCAACCAAGTGACCACCATTGTATGGTGGGGCGACATTACCTCTAACGAAATCTTCCACCACGTTTGGTAACACGGTGTTGTTTAAGAATTCAGAGATCTCGACAACATTAGCATCTTCTACACCTTCAACTTGGTAAGCGTCAGTGTTGTAAGTAAATTTACGATCTTCGTAAGCAGTCTTTGAGTCTAAACCTTCAGTAGCTTCCACCTTTTCAGTCCACCATTTTTCCACTAATTCTGGACGAATCAAAGTTTGTCTATGTGGGTAACGTTTGTTTTCATCAGAAACGCCATCGAAGTTTTCTTTCACGAAATTGATATCTAATGGGTAAGTGTTAGCTAAATCTAAGACATAGTTTCTCTTGTCTAAACCGACAATACCCTTAGATTGAGATGCAAAGCAGACATCGTTTTCGTTATCTTTCTTCAAATGGAACACTCTAGTGAATTCCTTCTCTAAAAGTTCTTCGAAATCTTTATCTTGCACAATTTTCTTGGAGGCTTCATCAAACCCGTATTTGACAACGATATCACTTTCCAAGTCTTTGAAAGATTCTTCACCAGTAGTTTCATTCTTGATCACTTCAGCACCCATGGTGTTCAATAGACCTGGTACAGGTGTTTGAGCCAAGACTCTCTTACCAGCCAAATCCACCACAGTGGTTAACAAGTATCTGACATCCTTCAACCCCATTCTGTTCAATACAGAAATAGTCAAAATATCTTGATTGGAGGCAACTCTAGCGGCTTCATCACCACCTCTACCTTCGTAAGTACCACTGACGTCAGTGACAAAAGAGTAGAAGATGTTATCTTTCAAGAAAATTTGTTCACATTCTGGAGCTTCTGGGTTCATTGGTACCATATTGTTGTAAAAGATAGACATAGCACCTTTAGTGGATGAGACAGAGAATTCGTGCATCAATCTAGCTAATAATCTTTCACTTTCAATTCTAGTTGGAACAGTGTCAGTTGGTAAATCTTTAATAGCTTGGAATTCATCATTGAAATTTCTTTCGGAGATGTTATTCAAATCAATGGAATCAGCTTGTAAACGGAAATAATCACCATTCAAATTTGTAGAAGTAGTAGAGACTAACCATGGTTTATGTAAGAAGGAAGTTTGTGGTCTTACATAAGTGACAGATTCCAATTTAGCCAATTTAGATTCCATGGCTTCCACATGAGAGATGAACTTCTTGGAGTGAGCAGTTAACAATGTGAATAAAGAGTAATAAGTTTGGTTGTTGAAATGCGCATCTTCGAATTCCTTTGGTTGAGGATCGAATTTGGTGGTAGAACATTTGTTAACGAAGAACCCAGATGGTGTAGCGGTGATGTGGAAATTTTCACCTTCTAAAGTAACAACTTGTAAATACAATAAATGGCCCTTAGACTTGTAAAAAGCTGGTACCGGATTGTATTGAGACAAATTAATAGAACGCACACAAGGAGAGATCAAATTAGTTTCGGAAGACAATAAATCTTTCAAAGAAGAATGTTCAAAAGATTGGAAAATTTCATTGACCACTTTAGCGGAATTGACTTTCTCTTCTTCAGTGACATCGAACACATTTTTCTTCTTTTCATCTTTGTTCTCTTCGGTCTTTGCATCTTCAGTCTTTGGTTTCTTTTCCTTGATAGTTTCCAAAGGTAAAGAGGAGAATTTGGTACCTGTAGACACGGCAAATTCGGAGATACTGTCATCAGTTTCAGAGATGAATCCAATGAAATCACGAACAATGACAACATGTTTCCAAGCTTCTCTAGTGGTATAAGGTTTCAATTCAATAGAAAGGTTCAAAGAGTCAGATTTTTCTGATACAATACTGGACAATGGTTCATCATCATTTAATACATTACCATTGGATTTCAAATGGAAATTAGTCAAATACTTGGTTTGATGAGCGACAGCCAAGACATCCAAAATAGTTTGCACTTTAGTGTCTCTGTTGAATTGGAATGATAATTTATCAGTGGTATTTTCACCCTTCTTTGAATGAGAATGATTAATTACAGGTAATTTAATACTCACTTTAACATTAGTGGTTGGTTCCACCGTAGCAGTTGATTCGGAGGACATATCTTTTCTCGAGAATAATATTATTTACAAGTGGATATTATTATTCACACAGATACACTGATATGGACTTATTCTATTGAAATATAGTACAAATTATACTAGACAATAGAAGAGATGTTATATTAATCTCGATTCCATTCACAGTTTCCATTGGCTCGAAACGAAAAAAGCGTGCGGTGAAAAAATGACACACACTAATTAGCGTCATTGTATACGAGGACATGAAGGTATATTGTTTAATACACAGGGTCTAAAGTAGCAGTGGGCGAGTATGTTGTTATATGTATGTAACATAGACATCTGAAGGAAGTGGTGGTTGTCTACTATGAATCGTGAGCAATAATTAAAAAAATTAAAAATATAAGCTCCGATACGGGGAGTCGAACCCCGGTCTCCACGGTGAAAGCGTGATGTGATAGCCGTTACACTATATCGGAATAGTAATTTACAAAAAAAGTTGTTTTTAAAAGTGTCAGATCAAAACGTATTTTTAGTAATTATCATGTGACTGAGATTTTATTTCTTTATTACTATATGCCCTGTTTCACTATATATGGATTTAAAAGGTGTTATAAAACACAAGGTTATATTGAAATTATCGTTAATGATACATAGGTTAGAAAATCAATTATATACAACTATATATATGATTCTTTTAGATGCATAGTATGTGGGAAAGAGACTAAAGACAGGTAGCGAAGACGTATTTTGGGATGAATATTGGAGACAGGTTTTTGAAATGGAATATGTTACGTGCTCTTTTTAGATTTAGATTCTTGAAACTTTTCATAAAGCATTTCTTTAAATTCTTGCTTTTGTTTCACCCATTCTTCAGCTTTGCCTAAAGTAGAGTCCACCACTTCCATAACATTTTGAACCATATCTAATGATTCTTTCGCTAATATTAACACTTTCCCGTTAGCACTTATAGTTGTGGATGTCAATGTATCAATGGGGCATTCGGAAGATGAAGCGGTGGTATTTGTGGTTGTGGTTGTAGTTGTGGACGGTATCAGACTAGATACACTGGATGACCAATTTTCTGGTAAATTCAATAGTGTCTCACGAACTTGAGATCTGGCAGGCTCTGGTAATGAACTCCCTGTAAATCTTGACACTAAAGAATAAACTTTTTTAATGGTGCCTACTACTTCCATTTTAATTATAGTGGCTTGTTCATCATTTGCTGTAGAATCAAATGCGTCAAAAAATTCATCATTGGCATCATCATCCACTTGTGTGTTTTCATTCTTAGATTCATCTGTATTTCCCTCTTTCAAATTTGTGGAATCTTCATTATGTTCTTTGTGCGATCGTGTATGATGTTGTAATTTATGAGCCGCATATTCTGGATCTTGCTCCTTCTGTACCAAATCTTGTAAATATGTCACTTTATCGGATAATTGTTTTGTAGCCAACTTCAACATGTGTAAACAAGTGACCAATCTTTTCCTAGATTCGATGGACATATTCATTTTATATTCTTTCAAATTATCTAATGCTTCAGATATTTTCTGTCTCTTAGAGCCTGTAAAATCTGATGCTATCGAACTGGTATCATCATTTTCACGAGTATGTTTCCCCGTGGGCAGTGCTTCTTCCCCTTCACTGTCACTACCATCCTCGGATGTGGTATAATTATCTTCGTAAGCATCATCCAATAGTCTGGCCATGGATGTTACTCTCTTCCTAGCACTGAAATCATTATAAACTGTTACCACATTGTTAACCATTCTATCTAATAACGTACCCGATTGTTCTCTTTCAGCTAAGAGAGGTGGTGGACCACTGGGAGCCCTACTTCTATTAAAAGTAGCATTTTTCAATTCATCTAAGACCTCTGCAGCTTCCACATCTTCTTCAGATAATCCAGGATGATTTGCTAGGGGCATCTCTGTTATACTTATGTAACTGTTAAACTGTGGAGCTCAACGATTAACTCTCTTTTCAATGTACCTTATAATACACCAACTCAAATGGCTACTTGAAACTTCCAAAAATTGTGTTTTTCTATGTTTTTTTATTTCTTGATTTGACGGGCTAAGAAAAACCATGTGAAATAATTAACTATATTTATTATATAAAGTTATTATTACAGTTACGGATTTAATATATTATATATGCATATTCAGTGTCACTTAATGTCTTGTATCTAATCCAAGGGAATGATTGGTACTCCAATTGGTCTTCTTCAATTTTCAAATATTCAATTTTCAAATCACTGGAGGTGTAATATGGGATTTCGAAATTGATCATCAATAAATTATCCTTCTCGATGTCTACACCATGATCATCGGTATTACTATCCGCATCATCATGTATTTGTTTGTGTAACACTTCCAATTTGGGGCCTTCTCTTAAAGGTGGTGGGTTCATGGAAGTTTTCAATTCTTCTTGTAATCTATCATATTCCTCTTGATTGAATAATGCAAATTCCACAGCCATGGATAATTGTGTTTCACCGTGCCCCCCTTTCATGGACCCAACTTCCCATAGCAAGAAATCATCACTGACATTGAACACAATTTTACCCTCGTCACATTTGAATTTGATGTTTTTACTCAAATCTATTTGATAAGTCTCCAATAGTCTCTTAATGGGTATCTTCAAATTCAATTTTGACGTGGAATTCGTGGTTTTAAAATGGGTTTCGATGGTCAAATGCATTTTCAATTTAAATTTTTTCAGTTTAGGTTTAATATCAAATGATGTTATCTTAATGACGGGTTCGTCTCTAACATGTCTTTTCAATTCGTATCTACAAAGCACAAAATCACCATCGGGTGGTGTAAATTCAATTTCTTTACCTTGCTCAACAGAATCTAATGTGACACATTGATGGAATTTACAATTAGTTAAAAATTGTTTATCCTTATTTAAAATCTTATTGATGGAAATCTTTAATTTTGGCATACCTGACAAGAATGATTTACAGCAAATCTCACCATGGATCAAATTCTTTCTGATAATGTTATTGGGTATATCCATAAAATATTCTACTCGTTCAATGACATCTAAGAAAAATTCATTTTTATTATAATGGATACCTTTAGTTCTCCAAGAGATGGGCATTATAGTGGTCTTAGCAATATCACTGTTCATGAAATTATTCTGTTCCTCTTCTTGTAAGAGATCTTCAATGTCATTCTTGGTCTTTTTCTTTAATATCTTTCTATCAATCAAAGTCAAGGGATCATTCTTTAATGTCCCCACCACTTTTTGTGTTATATCTTCAATCTCCTGTTTAGCGTTTTTCTTCTTCTTACTCTTATGTTTATGTTTCCTTTTATGGCCGTCTTCATCATCAGAATCGTCATAATTGTTATCAGAATCGAATTCAGGTACGTTAACTTTCACTCTAATGTAATCTCTTATTATACCTGAGTCAGTGACTTGTACTACACCAAAATCCAAACTTTCATCAATCAATTCCAATAGCAAAATAGAGTTATCCAATACAATATTCTTATTCAATGTCTTGACACCAAGATAATTTTTCAACAATTCATAGAACTGTTCCAAATAACTCAATGTTTCCATTATAGAGATATCATCTCGATCCAACACTGCAACTATAAACAACGTGTCTCTTCGTATATACACGAAGGAAATCATATCATAATAATTCAACACAGGTGGTGAGTTTGCCTTGTAAATTCTTTTAAACTGAGATACACTATCCTCCGTGGACGGTAGAGACTTGATGTTTTTAGATAGTAAAGGTTCCAGATCCTCATTAAGAATATGCACTACTGAGGCCATTGATGGTATGTGTGTATGCTAATAACCTGTGTTTGGTTAATGAGTTCTTCTTATTTAATCAGTTGTATAAACTTTTCAATTTTGAAATATTTAAGTAATCTCTAAATAAAGGCGTAAGTGCAAATGTATAACAAGATAATAAAAACCGCTGCTATTAAGTTGAGTGGTAAAGAATTGGTCAATGTACCATCTCTGTGGAAACTGGAGACAATTCAAGGCGTTTCTCACTTGACGAGAGAATGTCAATTTTCCAGTTTTGAAACGACATGGGCATTCTTGACACAAGTATCGATGAGATCTCACCTTTGGGGACATCACCCGACGATCACCACGACCTACAATAAAATAAAATTTCAGTTGACCACACATGATTTAGGTGGTGTCACAGACATTGACTTACGAATGGCTAAGCAAATTGATAAATATATAACTATGTACAAATGAAATCGGGTTAATAAATATGTGGATTATAAAGCAAGGAATGGTGATTATTCTTTGTTAGCTAACTTCTTCTCTAATTTGTCAAACTCTTTCAATGCAATCTCTTGTTCAGGGTCTAACATTTGAATCACTTCCTTCACTTCCTCGACGTAGTGTTTCAACATTGATTCAATACCATATTTCAATGTTACTTCACTACTAGAACACGAAGTACAAGCACCTTGTAATTTCAAATATACTGTCCCCGTCTTGGGATCCCATCCACGGTAATCTATATCACCACCGTCCTCCATAATGGCGGGTCTAATTCTAGTATCAATCAACTCCTCAATCAATTCACTAACTTCTTCTTCATCCTCAGTGTATTCGAATTTGGGCATATTAATGTTATACCCACCTTCTGCTGTCTCTTGTACAACTTGGAACTCAGGGGATACAACATCGGCACCAGACCCTAGATGAGCAGTCAAGATCTCCAACACAGTAGGTTTAATTTGGTTCCAATGGACCATAGAATCTTTACTAACAGTTAAGAAATCATCCCCTACCATTAATTCTTCGATACCAGGACATTGCACAAACAGACTATCAGCTAGTTTGGAATGGTTTATCAGTGTCTGATCTGTGTTCTTAATCACTATAGACTTAGCACCTTTAGGTTGAAACATTTCACCGTCCTTAGATAAGAATTTCAAAGCGTTATCATTTGGAGTGGTCAAGGTTTGCACGTGTAAGTAACGGCGTAGTGGTCTGTACCAAGCTCTGGGTGTGTACTTCAGCATATATCTATGTGGATTGTGTGGTTGATATTAAAGAGTACTGTATTGTCTTTTATACGTACTTACCATACATACATTTATATATTATTATTTTTAGTGTGACTAAAATGTGAAAAAAAAATAATGGGTGTCGGAATTTACATTAAGTCATCCATTTGTGCCATCTTACCCTTATTGTGAATTCTGGCACTAATTTGACTGGTCACGACATGTAATTCCTCTGGGTTAGATTCTTGCCATTCTCTCAATTTGTGACTTTGACCAGACAAGTCCCAGTAAATACCTCTACAAGTGGTGTAAATACCGTGTCTCCCTTCGTACAATGGGAAGAACACCACACAGAACATACTGATGAAGATCCAGATGATCAACACCACAACCCAACCAGTAAAGAATCTCTTACTGAAGATGTATTTGGAACCGTACATTGGTAATGGCCATACGACTAAGAAAGCAAAGGCGAAGAATACACATAGGAAATAAGCAATCTTCAAACCTCTTTGTAAATTCTGTTCTTCCTTTTGTAATTCAGCTTGTAATTCTTGTTCAGTTGGGTCTAGGATACTACTCATTATAGGTTGGATACGTGAAGTCTTAACAGCCATTGGTTCCTTTTCAGCCATAGAGGATGATAAAGATTCAGTGTCGCCGGCATTGATCACATTTTCATCCAATTCGGCTAATTCTTCTGATTCATCAGCTCTACTGATAGATTTCAATAATTCCCAATCGAAGTTTTGTGGTTTCCATACAGAAAATAATGGGATAAAGATGGCTGGTGAACAAAGAGCCACGACATTACCAGTTAACATTGGGTAATCCATGAATGTGTTGTCAATAGTCAATTCACCGTACAATGATTTAGTACAAACTAACCAAGACATGATGGCTAACCCTGTACCCAAGATTGGAGAGGCAATAACGGCCAATTTGGTTTGACCACCGTAACATAATGTGCACACAACAGGGACCACAGCAGATGAGATAATGATACCCATAATTTCGTAAATGTAACCCATAGAGACACCACCGTAGTATAAACCAATGGCAAAACCACTCATAGTTAAACCGAAACCCAAACAGGCGGCATGAGAGGAGTAGATCAATTGTTTACCAGTGGCCTTTGGATTAATGTATTCTCTGTAAATATCGTAAGTGAAGACGGATGACACGGCAATAACTTCAGCGGCAAACCCAGATGTGACAGCAAGGAAAACCATTAATAAAGTGGCGACAGCACCACCTTTACCCATCACAGAGATGGCAGCAGCTGGAAGCACTAAACCTGAACTAATATCGTATGAGGATAAACGATCTGGGTATGTTGGGAAAGATGGTAAATTTTCTGTAGCCAAGGCAGCGAAACCCATGGTCAAAGAAATTAAGAAAGGAACTGGCATCCAAGCGATACCACCCATGATATAACCAGGTAAAGCAGCAGCTGGAGAAGCACTAATAGCCTTGTTCCAGTAACCGTTATCTAAGAACACAGTACCGAAGTTACCCACAAGATTGATCACCAAGAAGATACCTGCACCTCTGGAGTTCATTGTCATGTATTCACCGTTATAGTTATGTGCCACTGGATGACGTTTAGCAGCTTCTCTGACTAAATCGTAAACTTTACCTGGTGAACCTAAAATGTCACTGGTAGCGTAGACTTTGAATGCAAAATATAATACGATGGCAATAATAGCACATGTGTGAACGTAATCTGTTAAGAAAGTAGCTTTAATACCACCAATCATTGTGTAGATGACCACACCCAATGGTAGCAAGAATGCAGAAGCGATGTGGTTCATACCAGTCAATTTAGAAAACACAGCACTACCAGATGTAATCAGCATGGCAGTGACCAGCACGTTTGTAGCCAATGCATAGAACAAGTAGACTGAATGAGCAATTTTACCGTATCTGACTTTAACGATTTCTAAATATGTGTGAGCATTTGGAGCCTTTTGCTTAGTCTTGATAGCTAAGATAGAGAAGGCGATAATTTGGAAAGTGGCACCGGCAGAGTAAGTGAACCCACCAAAGCAACCATAGTTGTATTGCATAGCTGTAGAAGTCAATAATGTAGAAGCCCAAATCCAAGAGGACACCACAGCGGATGCCACTAAACCTGTCTTAACGGTTCTACCTGCGGTGGTAAACTCTTCCGCAGTCATAATTTCTCTCTGGTAACGCCTTAGCATCTTGGTGGTACCGATCATACCAAAGGTGAACACAGCACCCAGGCCGACCACAATGGCATAACCTGCACCTTGTGGCAATATTTGTTTGAATTCTGTCATATTAGTTGTTGTTTGGTTTTCTTTCAACAGTTGTACTTCGTTATTACTCGATGGACATCGCCCCTTATATATTAGAGTTTTCTGGCAGTTGACTCACACTTATCTTATCTGTCTGTACCTTAATATGCGAAGTAGTGAAAGCGCTTAAAGATAAGAAATTTGCGCGATGCATCGATAAAGTAAAGAATGGAGTAACGTTGCGGCGATTCAACGTAATACCGGAATATGAACATCTATCAATAATCCGGTTGTTCTAATTCCGATGTCCGCAAATTTAAGTATGACTCCTCCTGATAAGGACCCCTTTGTTCATACCAGCCGTTTACTCAGTGTGCGTCTGCGGTATCATATCTCATTGAGAATTTATTAATTGAAATCTCATTGATTGAAAAAGATAAGATAAGCATTTTCGCGTGACTGTTTTCCACCCGGAAACGTCGGACTTAAAATAAGATAAAAAAAATTGAAAAAATGAAAATTAAAAAATCGGAAAAACGGATTTTCCCAAAACGGACAGGACGCAACGGCCGTGCTCGGTGACTGCCGGAGAGTTCAATGACTATATTCCTTCAAGATTTTTCACTTCATCACAGTGGTTACTACTGTTCATTACAAAGAAGACCAACAACAACAAAAAGGTATATTAAACATGTCTGACTTCCAAAAGGAAAAAGTTGAAGAACAAGAACAACCTCAAATCATCAAGATCAGAATTACTTTGACCTCCACCAAGGTTAAGCAATTAGAATCTGTTTCTGCCAACATTGTTAAGAACGCTGAACAATACCAATTGGTTAAGAAGGGTCCAGTTAGATTACCAACTAGAGTCTTGAAGATCTCCACCAGAAAGACTCCAAATGGTGAAGGTTCCAAGACCTGGGAAACCTACGAAATGAGAATCCACAAGAGATACATCGATTTGGAAGCTCCAGTTCACATTGTTAAGAGAATCACTCAAATCACCATTGAACCTGGTGTGGATGTTGAAGTCGTTGTTGCCTCTAACTAAGTTTATTCTTACTTAGACTCGTCACAGTAACGTCATTTTTATTTCAACATTTTTATTCTTTTTACCAATCCATTTCGTGTTTTGAATTATTTACAATTATGGTTTTAGATTAGGATTATGATAAAATCTCTATTTTGTTCCCTCTTTATTGAGGTGGACTCACTCTAGGTAAACACAGTTTCTTAATATACCTCTGTCTTACTATCAGTGGCTAAACAAGTTTATATATATTTATTGCATTATTATTCTATTTACATGTAATTGTATAACTTTTAACACGAATTAAAACAACCCCCCAAATATGAATTCTTTCAGTTGGCAATTGAGTTAGACCTAACTAAATTATTTCACTAATTTTTCAAATCATCGCAAAATTTTTTTTTCCAACGAAAAATTGAATTATAAAAAGAGCAGACTTGTTTAAACTTTAGTTCTCCCTCACAAAGATCACATTGACACCAACCATCATATGGATGTTGGTGTGTGTTTTTCAGTTGAAAAAATAGAATATGTTAACACATATTCATAATATGAATTGTTTATGATGAGAAAACGTCCTAGTGACAATGCTATAAACCCAGCTCTTCGATTTTATTTTTAATAGAAAGTGAGAGGATTTTTTTGTCAAACGCTCTGATACAATCATTATCGTATACCTTTAGTAGATTTGAATATTAGTATATCTTCATCTTGCACTACATAATCTTTTCCAACACGTTTCATGGACCCATCGGAACCGTGTAATTCTGCATACAAGAACGAATTTTGAATATCAGTATGGATCACACCAGCCGCATCTCTGGCTGTTGTACCTTGACGGATGTTCCATTGTCTTATCTCGTCCGGTCCACAAGTGTAAAACCTGATCAATTGCAATGCACGTGGCATGGATTGTATTATACTGTTCATGGGCTTAGATTTATCATACAACATGATTTGATTGCCCGGTGCAAATTCATCTCTCCAATTTCCAATAGATTGTAATTGCTCATTGGATAAAGTTTCATTCACGTTTAACACTATCACACAAGGTTTACTGGTCAATAAATTACAAGAATTTAATAAATCCAGTTCTTGCTCAGTCCAATGAGTTTTAAAACTGGAGATGCATTTGCCCTCGTATAAATGTTCTTGTAACGATTCAATAAAGGGGGTCATTGTATGTAAATTTCTCTTGTTCTTCTTATCATTAAAATTTTCTAACCATTCTAAATCTTTCAAGATCAATTCATCCTGAACCAAAGAAAGATCCCTGACAGGGTCTACTGAACCTTCCAAATGAGTAATATCGTTATTTTCAAAAGCTCTCACTAAATGGAAAATCCCATCAACAAACTTAATATCATTTAAAAATTTATTGCCCAACCCTTTACCACTAGAAGCACCTCTAGTCAACCCAGCAATATCTACCACTTCTAATGTCGCAGGAACCACTCTCTTGGCCCCGTATTGTTTTTGTAATTCTAGTAATCTGCCATTTGGGATCTGTGTGATGGCATGTGCAGGATCGATAGTCGCAAAGGGATAATTACCAGGTTTACCCAGTTTGCTCTTTGTAATCTGTTGGAAGAAAGTAGATTTGCCCACATTGGCCAATCCCACTATACCTGCAGTCAAATTATGACTTTGTCTCCCGAGCATTATTATATTGGAGTGTCTCTATGTATTTGTATTTTGTCTACTTACAATATTTACTTTTCATAAATCACGTAGTGAATTATAATGTTCACCCAATGAATAACTATGTTTATAATAAACCAATTTCAATTCCGGTTTAGTACCTTCTGGATTCACTAAATGTGTAGCACACCCACTCATCAGGATACTGATCGGACAATCTAACACTTTAGACAATGCCAAAATTTCAATTTCACCCCCCCATGTAGCAGTGGATTCCATCTCTTGAGTGTATTGATCTATATCTTTCAATTGCATTGTCGTTTCGTCAAACAAGTATGGTATGAAATCGTCTTTGTTGGATCTAATATATTCACATGCTAAAGATCTCAATTTATAAACGTCCTCGTACGAATTATCCTTATGACGTTGTTGTATTTGATCTAGTATCGATGCAAACAGACAATGACCATCTGGTTTAATGTCGAATTGTGATAATTTCAATGTTTGACACAATTGATCTAATGAATCTTGTTCCAATTTTGCCAAGTTGGGTTGCAAAGCGGCTTCTTTACGTGCCTCCTCTTTCATTTGTTCAATTTGAGCATCTCTCTTGGCCAGTTTCTCCTTCTGTCTATTACGACGTTTCTTCTGTTGTGGTGGTGGTGGAGGTGTGGTGGTCTCTGTGGTTGTGGTGGTATTGTTCTCGAGACTCAACTGTTCCAACAGTTTTTCAGGTGTGATTTCTTCGTCATCCTCATCATCTACACCATTCTCTTTGTTCCATTCTGCTATCTCTTGATCATGTTTCAGTTGTAAATTGGCTTGCAAGGACTCACATTTAGAGTTCACCTCTTTCCTTTGTGACTTGTTAGCTTGTTTCTTCAAACCTGTGATTTGGTTTTGCAAATCTTTCTTCTCCTTACGGTGTCTACTCAGTATCTCCTCCATTACGTATATATGACTACTATTACAACCTTCAAGAATGTTACTAGCAAGATTCAAATTCTATTACCTAAGAAAATTTTTCACTGTCAAAATGAAAAAGCAACAACAGTAAGAACAAGCAGTAGAGCAAAGTATCACCACATTCATCAAGCGGGGATGCACTACATCTATCTCCCCCCGTTGGCATAACCCTCTCACATTCACTTACTCACTCACGTCTTGTCACGAGCCACTCCCCTGAACCCCTATGTAACACTGGCACAAGCAACAGCCCCTCCAACCTTAGCAGCAACCACTGTAACAGCACTACGACTCCGTGAGTAAATCAAGCGGGGTCCCATAGTAAGCAACACGTGAGGGTGCAACCGCCCCTCCATTGTTATCGCAGCCCCCCTCAAATCTGAGTTTGTCACGGAGAACCATCAGGAGAGACACAGAAATCGCGTTGTTTTGTTTGCTGCTGCACGGGTTGCCTCGTCCCGTGTTTTTTTGTTATTTAAAGCAACACTGAACTTGTCTCGAGACCTTTGTTTGGTTGTTCCCCCTTATCCTGTTCAGATCCTCGAACACTACAACAACAACAACTAGTACAATATTATTACAATGTCCGCCAAGAGACACGTCAAGACTCAGTCCGCTTACACTTTCGAGAGCAGCACCAGCAATGTTGCTGCCTCTCAAATGAGAAACGCCCTAAACAAGTTGGCCGACTCTGTGAAGGACGAGCAATTGCATTTCAGATTCGAAAACGAACTGGACTCCTTCTTTGCCCTGTTCAGAAGATACTTGGTCGAAAAGTCCCAAGTGAACAACGCTTTGGACTGGGAGAAAATTAAGTCCCCTAACCCTGAACAAGTGGTTGCTTACTCTAAGATCGCTGAACAAGCTGAAAACGTGGCTAATTTGTCACAATTAGCCGTTTTGAAATTGAACGGTGGGTTAGGTACCTCCATGGGGTGTGTTGGTCCTAAATCTGTCATTGAAGTCAGAGATGGTAACACTTTCTTGGATTTATCTGTGCGTCAAATTGAATATTTGAACAGAACTTACGACAGTGATGTGCCATTGTTGTTGATGAACTCTTTCAACACTGATAAAGACACTGAACATTTAATTAAGAAATATTCTGGTAACAGAATTAGAATTAAATCCTTCAACCAATCTAGATTCCCAAGAGTCTACAAGGATTCATTATTACCTGTGCCAACTCAATTCGAGGATAACGTCGATGCTTGGTATCCACCAGGTCACGGTGATTTATTCGAATCATTACACGCCTCTGGTGAATTGGATGCATTGATCGCTCAAGGAAGAGAAATCTTGTTCGTCTCCAATGGTGATAACTTGGGTGCTACAGTCGATTTGAAGATCTTGAATCATATGATCGAAACTGGTGCCGAATACATTATGGAATTGACTGACAAGACCAGAGCCGATGTGAAGGGTGGTACTTTGATCTCTTACGACGGTCAAGTGCGTCTATTGGAAGTCGCTCAAGTGCCCAAGGAACACATTGATGAATTTAAAAACATTAGAAAATTTACTAATTTCAACACTAACAATTTGTGGATCAATTTGAAGGCTGTTAAGAGATTAGTGGAATCTAGCGCTTTGGAAATGGAAATTATTCCAAATGCCAAAACTATCAAGAGAGATGGTCACGACATTAACGTCTTACAATTAGAAACAGCTTGTGGTGCTGCCATTAGACATTTCAATGGTGCTCACGGTGTGGTCGTGCCAAGATCTAGATTCTTGCCAGTCAAGACATGTTCAGATTTGTTATTAGTCAAATCTGATTTGTTCCATTTACAACATGGTGCTTTAGTCATTGACCAAAACAGATTTGGTCCAAATCCATTAATTAAATTAGGCTCTCATTTCAAGAAAGTCTCTGATTTCAGTGCAAGAATCTCTCATATCCCTAAGATCGTAGAATTGGATCATTTAACCATTACAGGGAATGTCTTCCTTGGTAAAGGTGTCACTTTAAGAGGTACCGTTATCATTGTCTGTTCTGATGGTCAAAGAATTGATATTCCAAATGGTTCCGTCTTAGAAAATGTTGTGATTACTGGTAATTTACAAATTTTGGAACATTAAGATTTGTAAATCTGTTTCACCTTGTGATATATATTTTTTCTTTGCATACACTATTAAATGTGTTTATTATATATAGATATATATGTACTAAATAAAAAATGTCTTTACGAATACTCTAGTATTTTTGTATTTAATGATAAACTGTGAAAGAAGACAATAATGAAGTGAAATTATATCAAATAAGATATTGAATCTAAAGAAGAGAATTGGAAGTGTGTATTTGCAAACAAATTTTATACTGCACATTGGAATACCTATCACACAAACAAGTTGAAAATTCACAAAATGATTAGTTTGTCAAACGTTTAATAATTTATATTCTTGATTAATTCATCTGGAGTGAATATGTAATTAAAAACATACCTCCCACAGCCAATGATTTTTTCAAGGACGCAAATAGATTAATAGATTAATGGAATGTCAGTAGAGTCGTTATCCATTTAACTAATACGTTATTAGAAAACTGCTATTAATTAACCCCCTCAAGTTTACCTCTTAATGTGCATTGACTAATTAAGGAACAAACTAAATTGAATTATAACAATAGAGTGCCCGAATATAATCTGGAAACAGTGAGGTCAGCACATATGTCCAACAGAAAGTACCGAATGACAATGTTACTGAAATATCCCACACGGATTCAGTGAAGTTTACAATTATCTATGTTCCACGTTTGAGCACCATACTTTTCTTCTCCTTTGAATGAAGTTATTTCATTGAAAGGTGTCTTATACTGTAGAAAATTCCTAAATCAACCATGAGAAAAAACCCACTTTTTGTAGGTTTGTAAATTAAAGGTATAGGTATTCACTTTGTTCTGGTATAGTCAATACACTGATACATAATTAAACCAGATGTATAATGCATTGAAGTATTGTTTTAAAGTAAAAAATATTTCTTAAATAATTGCATGTTCTTGAAATAAATATGAAATACTTTCACCATTATGTAACCGACGAATACTTTCAGCTAACACACTACTAATATCAATAACATCTAATTTTTCACAAAGTTTCATCTTATCATCAAATGGTACCGTATTGGTACAAATCACTTTGCTCAATTTGGAGTTCTGAATATTGACAAGGGCCTTCCCTGAAAGAATACCATGTGTTACAATAGCAATTACTGATTCGGCGCCATTTTGCACTAGAACATCAGCAGCTTTCACTAAAGTTCCACAAGTATCAGCCATGTCATCAACAATGACACAAAGTTTGTCAGTAACATCACCCACCAAGACCATTCTAGACACTTCATTAGCCTTTGCTCTTTCTTTATGTATCAGAGCGAAATTTAGATCTAATTTTTCAGCTAGTGCAGCCGCACGTTTAGCACCACCAGCATCTGGTGAAACAATAATGGCATTCTTATAGTTAATGTTTTCCTTAATATAACGAATAACACTGGGTTCCGCATATAAATTATCCAATGGGATATCAAAAAATCCTTGAATCTGTGATGCGTGTAAATCCATAGTAACTACATGATCACAACCGGCGGTAGTTAACATATCAGCCATTAATTTAGCGGTGATCGGAGCTCGAGACTTATCTCTCCTATCTTGCCTTGCATAAGGAAAGTTTGGTATAACAGCTGTAATTCTTCTGGCAGAGGCAGTCTTGGCAGCATTGATCATTATTAACAACTCCAATACTCGATCATTTACCTCTCCTGATCCAACTTGTACAATAACATAAAGATCTTGATCCCTTACAGATTCGCTGATGGTAAACTTTACTTCTCCCGTAGGATCTCTTTTCAATTCGGTAACAGCCAGCTGTATACCTAGGCTCTCAGATACAGATTCAGCTACAGTTCTATTAATATCAGGTGCCAGTAACTTGATGGAATTATTAGCCATATTTTTTAAGATATACCCCTTATCAATGGGTTTCGAAAAAAGGAAGAATGTTTCCTATAATAAGGAAGTTATTTGTATAACTGTGGAACTACTTCAATAGCACTAAATTTTGATTCTCTCCTTCGGAATAAAATTTTCCAGTTGATTTTTTATTGGCCCCTTTTATAAGAAGTATCATTTTTTTTTCAATTCGGAGAAAAAGTGTCGGAGTTTTCACTGTGATCATCGACAAAAAGTGTGGAGTTGATGCCTTCAATGTTTGGTAGTTTTCTTCTTCTTCTTTTTCTTGTTGGAGTTGGTCTGGTGTGTTGATGGTGATGACTGTTGTATTATTACTGTTCCATTCTTTTCTTCTTCTGTAGCGTCTTTAAATTTTTCTTGAGTCTCCAAATAGAACATCAAATCTTTAACTTGTTCTTGTAGATCTTGATTTTCTGCTTTGATTTTTTGATTGGATTTGATCAACTGTTCCTTCTCTTTAGTAACATGGTCCAAGTTTTCTTGTAATCCTTTCATCACTAATTCTGCTTCATCTAATTGAGATTGAAGACTGGTGTTTTTTTCGTTGTATGAAGTTTCTAGTTTGTTTACTTTAAGTGTCAATGCCTCAACCATTTCTTGTAATTTATTGTTTGTCTCTTTCTCTTTCTCCTCTTTCTCCTCTTTCTCTTCAGTTAATCTGGATTCGTAATACTCTCTTTGAGATTCCAGTTGTGATATTAACACTTGCACATATTCTAAATGGTATTCTTTGTTTCTCAAATAATTTTCAGCTAAATTTAATTCTTTATGATCGGAAGTATCATTCGATTGTGAAGAGGAGCCTTCCATCGTATTGCCACTAATTTCTACCAATTTACCATCGACTTCATTTTGTACAATACGATGAACATAATTATCACCTGCATAATCCCAAACTCTTTGTGTCTTAACATCCATAGCAAAGCAATGTGATGTAGTTTCATAATGTTCTATAGCATGTTTGGCATTGTACCTACCACATCCAACATTCCCACATACAAGACAAATCCACGTGTTTTCAGTGTTACCACAAGTAACACATTTAGGACAATCACCCGCATTTTTCAATAATGAATCTCTACTCAATCTGAAACTGGAATACCGACACACTGGGCATTTGGAATTTTTCCATCGATCTAGACAATTACAATGGAACGTGTGTTGGCATGGGATAGTAATCAAACCTGTCGTTTCGGAATCCATTCTTTCTAAGCACACGGGACATGTTGGTAACTCCACTATAGATTGTTGTTCTGTTCCAACTCTTCTCAATTGAGTAAAGGGATCTGTCAATAAATATGGTAATCGTTCATCATCTGTATCAAAGAGGTTTGTCCTAAAACTGACCTCGTTAATATACACTACATGGCACTTCTTAGGATCCATCTTACTAAAACTTTTACCATTAAACTCATCTTTGAACAATTTAGCATGCCTAGAGTCCTTAAATTTCATCAACACCATGAAATTAAACCCTACACCAGAATCATGATTCTGTAATATTCTGAAATTGGAGATTTGATTATTAACAATTTCATCACCAATGTAAAAATGTAATAGATCATGTACAGTGAAATAAGTAGGGACAAACAGGATACTAACCATTGTGTCATCTCCGGGTACCCTTAACGTACACTCATCATCTGTCACTCTGGTGTCATTAGTCTTAAACAAACGGATCATACCATGACCCAAGTATTCAGATATCACTTGATCTTCTGTATTATTCATTAGGATCGAGTATGGTCTCACGCGCCAATCTTCAAACTTAGTATTATTCTCTTCTCTAACGGAACTGGACTCTGTAAATATATTATCACCTCCTTGGAAACAGTTAAAAGCAGTCTGTGTTGCACTCTCAGTCTCCAATTCAATGACCAGATTATATTGAGGATCCATTAACACCAAAGCTAATATGATTTATGCTCAATAACGTCTCATCCCTCAGGTTAATTATATTTTTCGCTTAAAAAACACATTCTATATGTATATATATATGAGAGTGTGTATATCTGTTTAACGTTATAACCAAATTCAACAGTAACCGCTCAGTTATTTAACAATGACGTGAAGTATGCTAAATTATGTGCATACCATTCTGGTATAAGCCACTGCAGTTTCACTTTAATTTCTACAGTTTCAATTCAATGATACAGTAATATGCTTTCCATAAGACACGTCAAATATAAACCTAGTGGATCAATAAAACTCTCAAATTGATACAAGTCGATTCCGAATCAATATTCGTTCAGTACATTTACACTGTTACAACAGTTAGCACATCTTGTCTGTGTGGCTTCATACAATTACATGTTCTCATACGGCTAATATCCGGGAAATTCCTTTTTGGGTATTGTCCGAGCGGGTCCCATTTATTCCATAAACATCTCAAATTTTACTTATGGGATGAACAGATTGATAGGTTATTTGGCGTTTGAATAATTTTAAAGACAAGGAATAAAGGTTTGGTTTGTTAAGTGTCTCATCGATATCAATTTGGTTGATAAAACAACGGAAATGGTGGATGATACTTACTATATTACGCCTCATGAGGCAGCGTTGGCTGCTGTGGCTACTGCAATGAAGAAGGCAAGACTACAAATTGACACATTGATAATCAATTCCATTATGGGTGGGTTCCTATTCAGTTCAGGTGCTACACTATACGTGGCTTATCATGCTGAAAACCCTAATACATGGGATCAAAATCCTGGTGCGGTAAATTTTTTCGGTGCAGTAATGTTTGGGATCTCCTTATTTTATGTGGTTATAATGGGTGCTGATTTGTTTAATTCTAATATCTTATTCTTTTCTGTTGGGTTATTGAGAAGAGCAGTCACTGTATATGATTTACTGATATCATGGATCATCAGTCTTCTGGGAAATGTTTTAGGGACGCTATTGATGTCGTATGTATTAATCCATTTATCTGGTATTGGTACTAGTGAACTTTGGAAGGCAGGTGCCAAGAAATTAGGTGAAGATAAGGCATCATTTTCATTTATTCAAACTTTTTTGAAAAGTGTTGGTGGTAATTTTTTCGTTTGTATGGCAATTTATTTCCAATTAATGGCTAAACCAATCCATGTGAAACTTTTCATGTTAATTTTACCCGTATTCACTTTTGTATCCATTGGGTTCTCTCATACTGTAGCTGATATGGGTGTGATGTACACTGCGATGTTATGCGGTGCCGATGTATCTGTCAGAAAATATATTTGGAAATTATTGATTCCAGCTTCTCTAGGTAATATTGTAGGTGGGTTTATCTTCAGTTTGATTGTACCCTTCTATTTACATTTATTAGTGGTTGAACGTGATAGAAAGAAATTATCTTTACCAGAATTTGAAGCTAGAGATGAACAACCAGAATTGAATATGGATTCTCGTGTGGTGAGAATATCTCCCAAGGAACGTGAAGAGTTTTCGGATGCCAGTGAAAATGATGATGACATTGAACTTGATGAGAAAAATAATGAGAATATCTCCTATGGTAAAACGAGTGAACACTATTATACTAATGATTCTAATGAAAACCCTGGTGTTCATATCACACAAACAAGGGGATCATCAATATCATCTTTATCAAAATCATTATATTCAAACAATCAAACATTATCTTCTGTGTCACCAGTACCATTTGCACCACAAGCATATACGGGTAGTTCCAAAAATGATTCTACAAATTTAGCATTAACGAGAACGTTGACAACAAGATCCAAAAATGGTCGTATACATATACGGTCGCCACCTGGTGTTTTCCCCGTGAGAGGTATGGGGACACCATTAACTAAAGAACGTACCATTGAAAATTCCACGATCTTAGAACCTGATTTACTTTCACATAGTGATTTGGATTCTAATCTATCAAAGATTAAGACAATTGCTGTAGGAGCTCAAGCTCGTGAGAAATCAAGTATTTTAAAACGTATTAAAACATTGGAAAGGGAAGAACAAAATGAGTATGAAAATGCTGGTGGTTACAATGTTTTAGAAAAGAAACCTGGTGCTAAATTGGATAGAGTCGTTTCACATATTATGCGAAGAACAGAATCTGATGATCGAGTTTTACCACGTACTACACAAGATACATTCCCTCATAATCAACCAGAATTGACTAAATCATACACTGAAAGGAAGCCATCTATGTCGAAAGGTGGGTTATTTGAATCATTCTCTAAACAGTTTGAATCATCATGGTCACATAATTCAGATGATATTGAACGGAAATTCAAAGACGTTGGTATCAGTAAGAAGGCAATGATGATGGCTAATAATGCAGCCGGTGTGGAGAATTTCAATGAGGATGAATTAACAAACCATGATCAATCTCATAAGATGTCAAGACCCAATACTTTAGAGAGTATGGAACGAAAATTTAAAGATTTCGGTATCAGTAAGAAGGCAATGATGATGTCAAATAATGCTGCCGGTGTAGAGAATTTCCATGACGATGGTGTACCCATTCGTCATCATTCTATGTCAAGATCCAACACTCCAGACACTATGGAACAAAAATTTAAAGATTTTGGTATTAGTAAAAGAGCAGTCAAGATGGCAAATAATGCTGCTGGTGTGGAAAATTTTGATGAGACAGATATTGAAAGTCAAAAATCTGATTCACATACAAAACCATCTCGGAGAGCTAGTAGATATTCTACAGCTACTGAACCAACAGTAATATTATCTCCATCAAACACATCATCTATCGATGATTCTTTAAACACTGAAGATTCCAATTTATAATAATCTGCATTCATAGGGATAAAACACATTTCCCTATTTCACACATATACATATATACATATACATATTCATAATATTATCTTTTAATAAATCATTTTTAAAAGTTAATTTCATATAAAATAGATATACATCATTATTATTTATTATTTGATTTTTTTTTTTGGATTTTTTTATTATGGTTAACTTTTTTTTAATACAGCTCTATAATTAGTCTTTGTCATTTGTTGTTGTTATATTAATCAACAGTTGCATTTGCCACTAACATATCTATTATGTTTCTTGGATAGGCAGGTCCATGTTCATCACAAAATTCTTCCCCCTTTAAACTTTGCATCACGTAAGAAACGTCAAAATCTTTCTCTTCAGATAATTTAAACAAATATTCCCATGTAGCTGGTACAGTTAATAATTGTCTACCTGATTCATCTGTGTATTGAGTGTTTTGTTTGATGAATGAGTTTTCATTGAATGTACCATCAGTGTTTTGAAATGATTTATTTATATTACCTTTATTAACATTCCTTATCGTATCCACAACCATAGTTTCATAAAATTCATCTTCAGTGGGGAAAGAAAAATTTGAATTATAAGTTGGATCATCATGCATACCATTTAAATTTGTCATTGATCCAGATTCAGAACCACCCTTTTGTGCTAAGATTCTATTCTCTGCATTAATTTCCATATTTAATTTTCTTAAATCTTCAATTTCATCTAATAAATCTTGTCTATTTCTTTCACTTTGATTTAATCTTTCTTCTAATTCTTTCAATTTAGCTTCTTTCCTTTCTCTAAATGCCTTTTGAGCTGCTCTATTTTGTGCTTTCTTTCTTGCCTTATTTTCTTCTTCACTTAAATTAATATTATTTTCATATGGTAATGCAAATGCAGATACATTATTATTATTCAAGGGTAAAAATGATGATTGTAAGATATCATTAGTACTAGCATTAGAGTTATTGGGGGATTCATTTTTCACATATGAAGGATCTTGTACAACAGGGGGTGAAGTTCTTGATTGGTACAACCCATTTACGTTATTAGTAGCATCAAAATTTAAGCCTACGTTATTGTTACTAGTTTCACTACCGTTTAAATAAGTTGGTGTACTATCATTACTCGAACTTGTGTTGGTATTATTATTGTTGTTGTTGTTGTTTTGATAACCATAATTTTGATGTGGTGGTAATCCGTATTGGCTGTTGTGAATTTGCTGTTGTGGCATTTGTCTCATCTGTTGTTGTTGCTGTTGTTGCATTAGGTTTATCATCTCCTGTGGAGACCTTTGATATTCCATATTTCTATATTATGATACGCTAACTTTAGTAACCAATGGTGATGGATATAAATGACGGAAACTTCCTTGCATATCAAACCTCATATCACAAGCCTTTCGACAAATTATTCATTTTTTTTTCCTTTCGTTTTCTCTCTTCTCACGAGTCGGGAAAGACGTCACCCAGCACGTATAGAAAATGCAGCAGAGGCCACAAGATCTCAATTACGCAAAGCTAAGATCCGGCGATCTGATTGGCTGGCGGCCCGTAATGTGTCTGTGCCACCCTCAGAGGCCCGTTCCTTTTTACGTTACCCGGGTTCAGTACGTGATTGAACTAAGGGGAGGACGAGAGGCATTATTAATTGAAAGATGGTATGGTACGGTTAAAGAGAATGTGTTCCCAACAGAGTTGACCCTTTTTGGAAGCAATATTTTATATATATTTATTATTGTTTAGTGCATGGACCAATTTGGTGGGTTCCGCACACTCGGTAAACAGAGGGGAAAACGGCAATAAATTATAAACAAATTACTAATTATTAAAAGAAAACACCAAACAATAGCGGAAACCAGTAAAAAATTTCAGTGACTATTAGTAGTAAATAGGGATGACGTAGTTGAACGTAACGGGGCCCTTTAAACGTGCAAACAAAACAGATCACGTGCAACTAGTATATACTGTTTCACTCATACTAGGCTCTTCTCTAACTAGATTCTCTCTTCCCTAACACACTATTCTTGCTCCCCTCCGTATCACCGCCCACGGCACGGCCCCCACTCGTTCCTCACTGCACCCCACTTTTACGACCACGCATCACCAGATCCCGTAAGCAGAACAAAAACACGCAGAAAAGAAACAAACGCCGCGGGGAAGGAAACAAAACACACCACACCACGTCAGCGCCCACACACCGCACCGCAGTGCGTCCGCTGACCCGGCGCGGATCCCGGCGTTGTTTACGTTTGCGCCCGATCGGGTAATAGGCACCCACACCGCACCTGCCGAAAGGGGGAATCGTGCCCCGTCCCGCCCGAGGAGCCGAGCGGTCGCGTCATGGGGTGTCCCAAAAGGGGAATCTCAGGGGTCCCTGTGAAGTTTTTTCCCAGGTCACCCGGATTTGTAAACAAACCTTTTTCTAAAATTAGACCGCGATTTACATTTTCTTTAATTAGAACAATGTGTCTCCTTTTTCAGCATTATTAGTAAATAAATAAACATCAGGTCAAACACTGTAGAATCGCGTTTCGAACCTTCGGACATTTCGTGTTTGTAAACAAGTGGATCTGGAAAAAAATCTTTTGATCTTTTGATCTGCCACTGTATATAAGTCGACCACTTACACTGTTATTCTTGATCTAACTTGCCACTCTCTCTATTACTATTCATATTTACTTCTCATATAGTCAGAAACAAACACTCGCTCACACATACAACAATGAAATTCACTTTATCCGCTGCCATCTTCGCTTTAGCTTCTTTAGTCGCTGCCGACTCTGAAGAATTCGGTTTATTATCCATCCACTCCGCTTCCGGTGCTCACATGTTAGTCTTACAAGACTCTGGTAACGGTTTGGTCGTCTCCTCCGGTTCCACTTCTTTCTCCGCTGTCGTCACTGATGCTGGTGCTTTGAAGTTCACCAACGGTAAGTACGCTGTTGTTGGTACTGACGGTAAGATCACTGACGGTGCTGAAGCTGATGCCACCACTGGTTTCGCTGTTGCCTCCGGTAAGTTGACTTTGGACGGTTCCTCCACTTTATACGCTGTCCCATCCGGTAACGACTTCACTTTGTCTTCCAAGAAGGTTGACGGTGCTACTGAAATCGTCTTGTCCGCTCAAACCACTTCCGGTGGTGTTGCTGCTGACTTCGCTGGTAAGGGTGCTGCTTCTGCTACCACCTCTGCTGCTGCTAAGGCTACCGCCGCTGCCATCTCTCAAATTGGTGACGGTCAAATCCAAGCTACCACTGCTCCAGCTGCCGCTGCTCCAGCTGCCACTACCGCTGCTGTTTCTCAACAAACTGAAAACGGTGCCGCTAAGGCTTTCGCTGGTTTAGGTGCCGGTGCCTTCGCTGCCGCTGCTTTGTTGTTATAAGTTTAATAAACTTGTTTCAAGAAATGTTACGACCCTGCACACTTTATTAAATTCATTCTTAAATAATCTATATAGATACCCTATTTTGTTTTAAAATATGATTATTGTTTTCAGTTCATAAACATCGTTTTCTTACATTAAAGTTTCCATACTCCGCGTATACGTAATTTAGAATGTTACACGGCAGTGTATATTATTACTCTGAGTGCAAAATTTGACCCCTTCAGGAAACAGACAATTTAGGGAAAAGAAGATTTTGCAAACATATGCATTACATTATTTTCTTTCTGGGATACAATTTAATACATCGAAGTTAAGAAATAGATCATTAAAGACAAGAGAGGAAGGCACAGAGACCCTAATTTTAGAAACCTTCTATTTAAAGAAAAAAACAATGAACTTGCAGTAAAATGGCTCGAGGTTTTTTCTTCGAGGATGAATGACCCGATCCCGTTATTAATTTTCTCGATATTTACCCGTTTTGGTAAAGATTTGCCCCTCGTTTTCCGATTCGGGAAAAATCACTTTAGAGCACGGGGAAAAGGGAAAGCACTTGGAACTCTATTTTTAGATTAGCTATAGTTACAAAACTCGAGTATATAAAGAATGTAGTTATATGTATGTTACTTCCTTTTCAGTTCTTTCCCTTTTAAACCTTTTCATTAAACCAACAAAAAAAACATTTGTTACAATACAATAAAAACTCTCACACAATTATGAAATTCACTGCTCTATTCACTGCTTCCCTTTTAGGTTTAGCTGCTTTGGTCCTAGCCGACTCTGAAGATATGGGTATAAAATCTGTTCGTTCTGCTACACCTCTTCATTACCAATCCTTACATGACTCTGGTAGTGGCTTATTATTAGGTACTGCTGTTGGTGTAGTTCCCTTAGAAATTGTTGTCACAGATGCTGGTAAAGTGAAATTCTCTAATGGTAAATACGCTGTGATTGACTCTGATGGTAATTTCACTGATGGCTCTGAAGATGAAGCCACCACAGGTTTCTCCATTAAGAAAGGTCTTCTAAATGTTAATGGTTTAGACACATTCTGGGCTAATCCAACTGCTGCTGACCCAGCCACTTACACAGTCTCCACTAAAGAATCTGAAGGTGCTACTTATTTCTATTTCATGACTGCTACCAGAGCTGGTAACACTCAAAGCGATTACACTCCATCTGGTGCCAGCGACAGCAGTTCTGCCCCAGTTGTCTCTTCTCAAAGTTCTACTTCCGCTGCTGCTCCAGTTGTTTCTTCTACTTCTACTGTAGCTCCAGTTGTTTCTTCTACTTCTGTTGCCGCTCCAGTTGTTTCTTCTCAAACTTCCTCTGCTGCTCCTGCCACTGTCAGTGTTGCTCCTCAAACTGAAAATGCTGCTGGTAAGGTTGCCTCTGGTTTGACTGCAGGTGCCATTGCTGCCATTGCTGCTTTATTGATTTAAATCGATTTGCAATACTAAAATTTGATATAATAATCAAACTGTAACAATATTCCATTACACGACAATCATGTAATCCCTCATTTTTTCTCTATATAAAATAGTATCTATTTTTATAATAATAAAGGACTAACTAATTAATTTATTTACTAAATCTTTTTATTACCCACCATTTAAGAGGAGTATCATTATCTTTTTTACAATGACGAATTTTCAAAACACGATATACGTAATTTTTAATGTATCATTTTCCCCTCTATATACACCTTATCTTGAATTGACAAGTAAATAAATTTTTCCATGTTCTTGCAGTGCTTCTAAATGAAGTACTATTTTGTCTTTGAACTAGCTTTTTTAGTCGCTACCGACCCTGGAGTATTCCATTTAGTATATTTTCAAATCCAAGCTACCTCCAGTTGCTTTGTTATATGTTTAATAAACTTGTTTCAAGAAATGTTACGACCCTCCGTATTTTATTAAATTCATTCTTGAATAATATATATAGACACCCTATTTTGTTTTAAAATATGATTATTGTTTCCAGTTTATAACATTAGAACTTATTTACATTTAAGAGTCACTATTCCATGTGCAAGAAATTTATAATGTGGCACGGCTGTGAACACCCCACTCTCATCACTTTACGTAATTGTTTCACACAGAAGGAATCTTGAATGACTCTCGCAAATTTATTTCGTCATAGGCTAAAAATATATCTGTTTTTCCGTTTTGGGCGGAATAGATGCAAAACAATTTACCCCTTAAGGAAAAAAAGTAAAAACATATACCCCACACAACGAGATCTTGGAAACACACTATATAAGGCTGAAACATATTATTCAAAACAATGTTACAATCCTGGTATTTCTTTCTTTATTCCACAAAATATACCATCCAATACAAATTTACAAACACAACAAACAAACAAATAATATCATGAGATTTACCACTTCCTTCACTACCGCCATCATCGCTTTGGCTAGATTAGTAGTTGCTGACTCTGAAGAATTCGGGATCTTATCCATTCATTCTGCCTCGGCTGCTCACTTGCTAATGTTCCATGACAAAGACAGTTTATTATTGGGTGGTGGTACAGATTCATTAACCTCGGTTATCACTGATGCAGGTGCTTTGAAATTTAGTAATGGTAAGTACGCAGTCGTCAGTGCTGATGGGACATTTACTGCAGGTGATGAAGCTGATGCATCTACTGGGTTTGCTATTGCCAACGCTAGAGTCACATACAAGGGTGCTGATACCTTTTATGCCGTACCCACTGGTACTGCTGGTACTTTCACTGTATCCACAAATGAAGCGGCTAACTCTATTTATATTGTATTAAATTCAAGATCAAAGACAGGTTCTACTGTGGATTCTTACACTCCAAGTGGTGCTGACTCTACTGAAGCGTCACCGAGTGTCTCTACTGAAGCTGCTCCAAGTGTTACAACGGCCGTTGTAGCTCAACAAACGGAAAATGGCGCTGCCAAATCCGTGGTTGGACTTGGAGCCCTAGCATGTGTTGCTGCTTTATTGTTATAATCAATCACTGTTTCTTAATATACCCTTCATAGCATTCACTAATATATAATTTAATTCAACATAATGACTTTCTAATTTTAACAACCAATTGCATTCAAGTATTTATCATGTTACGTAAATGTTATTTTAACCATAATGCTATTAATAATTCTAGTTTTCCTGGTTCGGGCACACTCTGTGTACAGAATTTTAACCCCTTTAGGAAATAGTCAATTCAAGGAAAAGAAGATTTTTCAAACATATGCATTAGATTGTTTTCTTCCTGTGATTAAAATAGCAAGATACATTAAGAAAAGGCTCAGTAAAGACAAGAGAGGAAGCCACAGAAACCCTTAATTTAGAAACGTTCTGTTTAAAGAAGAAGACAATGAATGTGCGGTAAAATGGCTCGAGGTTTTTTCTTCGAGGGTGGAATGACCCGATCCCGTTATTAATTTCCTCAATCTTTACCCGTTTCGGTAAAGATTTGCCCCTCGTTTTCCGATTCGGGAAAAATCATTTTATAGTGGTGGGAAAAGGGAAAACATGATATTTTCCCACTTGATAGTCTATTTTTAGATTAGCAATAGTTGCAAAACTCGAGTATATAAAGGGTATAGTTATAACTGTGTTCCTTGTTTTTCAGTTCTCTCGTCTTTACATCTTTTCAATACACCAACAAAAAAACATTTGTTACAATACAATAAAAACTCCCGCACAATTATGAAATTCACTACTCTATTCACTGCTTCCCTTTTAGGTTTAGCTACTTTGGTCCTTGCTGACTCTGAGAGTTTAGGTATAATCTCCGTCCGTTCTACCACACCTCTTCATTACCAATCCTTACATGACTCTGGCAGCGGCTTATTATTAGGTTCTGCTATTGGCGTAGATGTTTTGGGTATTGTTGTCACTGATGCTGGTAAAGTGAAATTCTCTAATGGTAAATACGCTGTGATTGACTCTGATGGTAATTTCACTGATGGCTCTGAAGATGAAGCCACCACAGGTTTCTCCATTAAGAAAGGTCTTCTAAATGTCAATGGTTTAGACACATTCTGGGCTAGTCCAACTGCTGCCGACCCACACACTTACACAGTGTCCACTAAAGAATCTGAAGGTGCTACTTATTTCTCTTTTATTACTGCTACCAAGGCTGGTAACACCCAAACCAATTACACTCCATCTGGTGCCAGTGACAATGCTACTGCTCCAGTTGTTTCTTCTCAAACTTCCTCTGCTGCTCCTGCCACTGTCAGTGTTGCTCCTCAAACTGAAAATGCTGCTGGTAAGGTTGCCTCTGGTTTGACTGCAGGTGCCATTGCTGCCATTGCTGCTTTATTGATTTAAATCGATTTGCAACACTAAAATTTGATATAATAATCAAACTGTAACAATATTCCATTACACGATAATCATGTAATCCTCCATCTTCTCTCTATATATAATCGAATATATTATTATAATAATAAAGGACTAACTTATTAATTTATTTATTAGATCTTTTTATGATCCACCATTGAAGAAGATTATCATCATATTTTTTATAATGACTATTTATCAAAACACGATATAGGTGATTTGCCTAGTGTCAGGTACCACTTTCCTTTCTATTTACACCTTATCTTGAAACAATAAGTAAATAGATTTGACTCAGAGGCATCCTTGTGCTTGCACTGTGTCCAAACAAAGTCCTATTTCATTACAACTTCGTGCTCAAAACTAATACAAGATCAGAATAAAATTAATACAGTTGCACGTCGAGTCATTAATTGCAGACGCGGCTTTTTGTTTATTGTTACTGTTGGCAAACTACGAGATCTGTTCCATTCTCGGTTACCCGAATTCTTTTAAAAACTTCTGCACTAAACTCAGGAAGATGACTTTCCTACTAGACAAACATCGATGAGATTTTCATACTCATAGTTGTTTTATGGTGTTCAACGTTGTTCACTCATTATAATATAATAAACAACAAATACTGACATTCGCTAACATATATAATAATGAAATTTACTTTATTGGCTTTAATTTTCGGCGTAGCTTCTTTAGTCGCTGCCGACTCTGAAGTATTCACTTTACTATATTTTGGCTCCGCTTCCTATTCCGATGATGATACGTTATACTTATATGATGATGAATATAAAGGTTTGGTCATCTCCAAAGATCCTATTGGTTGCTCCACTGTCGTCACTGATGCCGGTACTTTAGAATTCGAAAACGATAAATACGCCGTTATTGGTCCTGACGGTCAGATCACTGCGGGCGCTGAAGCTGATGCTACCACTGGCTTCGCTTTAGTTAGTGGTAACTTGACTTTGAACGGTTCTTTCACTTCATACGCTATCCCATCCGGTAAATACTTCATTTGGTCTTCCAAGAAGGTTGATGGTGCCAAAGAAATTTCATTAACTACTAGACGTGCCATTGTTGGTGGAAAAGCTAGCGACTTCCCTGTTAAAAATGTTTCCTCTGCTGCTAGCTCATCCACCACATTTGCTGCCAACTCTTCCACCTTTTCTGCAGTTAACTCTTCCACCTTTTCTGTAACTAGCTCCTCCACCACATCTGCTGCAAGCTCTTCCACCACTTCGGTTTCAAGCTCTTCTACCACTTCGGTTGCTTCTCATCAAACTAAAAATGGTGCCTATAAGACTTTCGCTGATTTAGCTGCTGGTGCCTTTGCTGCCGCTGCTTTTCTGTTATAAGAACGTTTAAATACTATTCCCTAATAAGATCATCTTTCTTGATTATGTATTTTTTTAATCTTCTACTAAACTAATGTAAAGTAAATTTGATTTGGTTTAATATTCTTCAATATTATCAATTAACAACTCACATACTGTTATTATATAGTAATTTACTACAAAACGTCGACCCTGCCCACTACAACGGAGTGTAACCGAATATCTCTTTAGGGTCCTTTTAACGATGATGACCTCATCTTCCGAGGATTTTTTCTTGAAAGTGGTGTGCTTAACCTCGAGCCCGAATAGGAAAATTCTTTAACATGTTCTGAATGAAACATTTCCCGATCGAGAAAAAATTAGATGATCTATTATCTCCTGAAATCTAAAGAAAGTATTCTATTTTTAATTTGGAAAATAAAGGAGCGTATAACTTGAAAATATATAAGACAAAATTTAATTCCTTTATCATCCAATAGATGATCCCTTTCTCTTCATGAAAGCATCAAACGAATTTAACAATTAACAAAACCATCATAAAAACTATGAAATTCATTACTACTTTTACCACAGCTATCTTAGCTTTATCACAAATTGTTGCTGCTGACTCTGAAGAAGTCGCTATGATGTCCATTCACTCAGCATCTCATGTTCATTTACTATATCCTCATGATGATGGTAATGGAGGTTTACTTCTAGGGGGTCCAGGTGCTGTTAGTGGTATTGTCACTGATGCTGGTAAGTTGAAATTATCTAACGGTAAATACGTTGTTGTAGATTCAGATGGTTACCTAAAGGAAGGTACGGAAGATGAAGGTTCCATTGGGTTTGCAATTCAGAAACGTAGAATTATCTTCCAAGGTTCTGATACATACTACGCTGTTCCAACTTCTGACCCAACAAACTACAAGATCTCTACTAAAAACGTTGATGGATCCACTTTCTTTATCTTTTACGCTACAACTGCTTCTAGTGCAGCCCCAGCCGACTTTGTTCCAGAGGGTAGCTCTGGTTCATCCAGTGCCCCAGCTGCTTCCTCTACTACTGCTTCTCAAGTTACTCCAGCTACTGTGGCTACCTTGTCTTCATCTTCGGTAGCCAGTGTTATTCCACAAACTGAAAACGGTGCTGGCAAGGTTGCCTTCGGTTTAGGTGCTGGTGCCCTTGCTATGGCTGGTGCTCTATTAATGTAGGTAAAGATTTCAACATTTTTGTCTCCTCTAATATAATTATCATGACAACCGTTTTGATTGTCCTCTCTAATACCACAAATCCTTTTGCAAAGGCCAGTGATATCACTAAATTGCAAATTCTAATGACTTCAAGATATCTGCTGAGTCAGTTATCGTTATAATTCTACTTCTTTTACGAACGTAATTTTACTGTTTATGTACTTCTATAATTATCGTCTTGCTTGATGCAAGGCAAGTTTAATATATTTTAAAAATTTACACAATATATTGCAATGATTCATACTAATCATATCTAATTGCAAAAACCGACTTCATTATCAACGATTTGTACTTGAATACAAGCTATTTTGGGAACGATGACCTAGTTCTCTTCATAAAATCCCTTAAAAAGTGGTGTGTTTAATCTCGAGCCCGAATAGGAAAAATTCTTCACAGTTTTTTATTGAAACTTTTCCTGATCGGGAAAAAATTGAATATCTATTGTCTCCTTAGATCCAAAAAAAAAATATATCTATTTTTAATTTGAAAAATAGAGGGAGCATAAAATTTGAAAATATATAAGACAAAATTTAATTCCTTTATCATTCAATAAATTTTTCCTTTCTCTTCAGGAAAGCATCAAACAAATTCAATTGTTAACAAGACTACTATAAAAACTATGAAATTCACTACTACTTTTGCCACCGCTATCTTAGCTTTATCACACATCGTTGCTGCTGACTCTGAAGAAGTTGGTTTAATGTCCTCTCATTCAGCATCTCACGTTCATTTATTATTTGCTCATGATGATGGTAATGGAGGTCTATTATTAGGTCAACCAGGTTCTTTGAGTGGTATTGTCACTGATGCTGGTAAGTTGAAATTATCCAACGGTAAATATGTCGTCGTTGGTTCAGACGATATCCTTAAGGAAGGTACTGAAGAAGAAGGTTCCACTGGGTTTTCATTGAAGGACCGTAGAATTAACTATCAAAATTCCGATACTTATTATGCCATTCCAACTTCTGACCCATTAAACTACAAGATCTCTACCAAGGATGTCGAAGGTTCAACTTTCTTTGTTTTCTACACTACAACTGCTGCCAACACAGCTCCAAAGGATTTCATCCCAGAAGGTAACTCTGGTTCATCCAGCGCACCAGCTGCTTCCTCCACTACTGTAGCTCCAGCTACTTCCGAAGCTCCAGCTACCTCTTCTTCTACTCAAGCTTTAATCACCACAGCCAGTGTTACTCCTCAAACTGAAAACGGTGCTGGTAAGGTTGCCTTTGGTTTAGGTGCTGGTGCGCTTGCTATGGCTGGTGCATTATTAATGTAAAGACAATCATTTTCACATTTCTTTTTTACCCCGGCTTTAATTAATTTTTCTCAAGAAGCGTTTCGAAGTGTTTTTCCGCCGAGAATGAATTGGATACATAGGCGATGCTATTTTTAGGGTCGTAAACACTTTAGATACCTTATCTCTTCATTATCATATACGTTATTTAATTTATCATCATTCGATGTTTTGTAATATAAGATACTTACTTACTTTTTTATCAATAATTCATTACACATAGAAAAAAGAAACTCCACTAAACAGACTATGAATAGGAGTAAAAAAGTAATTACACTAGCAAGAAGAAGACGACCGGATAATCTTACAATAGCCAAGCTCCCGGTGCTTTCTTTTTCTAAAAAGTAAACAAAAATATTTATTATTAGCTCCTTGCACCCCACTTTAACCTCCCAAATTACAAATTCCCCAATATGTAACACTGAATCTATCCCACGTCCCGGTAAAACTGAGACATTTTAGTGTCCCCAGGCAAGCGAACCACACATTACAGGTGCATTGGTCATCCCCCTTTGGGTCATAATCACCCAATTACAGTAAACAAGCGTGGAAAATCTTACTCCTTGCTTACCCCTTGTCATCACCTCGGAACTTGTTTTTTTTACCCCGGGACAGGTGGTCACTCCCCAGCAGGTCAGTTATGATACTGCGCAAAGTTATTTTTGGACAAAAATTACCCAAACGGGTGGAAACCCACGTCATCCACCTCCCAAAGGGGGAGTCTCCTTCCCGTTCCTAAACTGGAACATGCGAGAATTAGTAATTTTTTACCGTTTCGGGTAAAAAATTCACCATCCCTTGTCTCCTGAAAAAGCAATTAACTTTTTATTTTGGGTAATCATGAGCCGATGCTGTGTTAAAAAATGAATCTATTTTTAACCCCTGTGTTTTGAACCAGTTCAATTTAGAAAGATATATAAACAGTGATAAATTCTAGTTAATCGAAATGTTTTATTCATCTTCTCTTTCTACTAATACCACAATAACAACAAACATATTTGTTAAACAAAAACATCCCAAAAAAAATTAAAATGCAATTTACTACTACTTTCGCTGCCGCCATCTTCGCTTTGGCTCAATTAGTTGCCGCTGACTCTCAAGAATTCGGTTTATTATCCATCCATTCCGCTGCTGGTGCCCATATGTTGGTCTTACAAGATACCGGTAATGGTTTAATCTTATCTTCTGGTACTACTTCTTTCTCCGCTGTCGTTACTGATGCCGGTGCATTGAAGTTCACCAACGGTAAGTACGCTGTTGTTGGTGCTGATGGTAAGATCACTGACGGTGCTGAAGCTGATGCCACCACTGGTTTCGCTTTAGCCGGTGGTCGTTTAGTGTACAAGAACTCTGCTGACTTATTCGCTGTCCCAGCTGGTAACGACTTCACATTATCTACTAAGAAGGTCGATGGTGCCACTGCTATTGTCTTATCTGCCAGAACCACCACTGGTGGTACTGCTGCTGATTTCCCAGCTGCTAAAGCTCCAGTATATACTAACACAACTACTACTGTTGCTACTACTGTTGCTACCAAGACCCCAACTGTTACTAAAGTTGAATCTACTACAGCTGCTGTCAAGCCACAAACTGAAAACGGTGCTGATAGATTAGCTCTTGGTTTAGGTGCCTTCGCCGCTGTCGGTGCTTTGTTGCTGTAGTTTTCGTCAACAATATTTTAATGTTAACGACTTTCACACATCAACTAATTTAATTCATAATGTATTTCTATATAACGTATTCTTTTAATTCATCACTTTTATAATATTTAATAATTACAATATTATTCGTTTTAAACTACAATCATAACTAATAATTATCTTTTACTACGAGTTAAGATCTGTCCCATCTATTAGGGTTGTTTTCACTTGAATGCAGATATCTCGAGGAAACTGTTTAAAGACAAAGAGAGCCAACACATGACTGTAAAAAGACTCGGAATTTGAAACCGAAACAACTAATTTACCCCTCTAACCCCCAATCAGGAAAAGTAATAATAAAAAACAAGTGACGCACATGGAATTAAAAAGAAAACCAAGGAAATTTTCTCCGGGGGGTGAGGGGATTTCTTCACCCCCTGAGATTCACAACTCCCAATCAGGCAACCAGGCAACACCTACTATTCCTAATCGGGAATACTAAGTACAAATCTTACCACACTTTTCGCTTCTTCACACGTAATATGTCCGTACGGGTCATTAATTTCCGAAGCGAAAATTTTTTTATGGTGCGTTTATTACCGAGTTATTTTTAGAACATGAAACAGTTGGCTGGGTGTTCGCCCCAAAACGGGAAATTCTGAATTAATTTTCCCTTTCGGGAAAAGAAAGTGTGGTCGAACGGGAAAAGTAATTTTCGTCGACGACATTTAGGGAAATTAACAAAGGTACTTTGGAAAGATATAAAAAGCAACCACTTTTCCCACAAGTTGAGAACTAATCCCTTTCTTCTCTTATTCTCTTTTATATTATAATAAAAAACCATACTAAAACATTCGTTAAGGTTTATACACACAACTCACACACACATACAAATATAAAATGCAATTCACTACTACTTTCGCTGCTGCCATCTTTGCCTTGGCTCAATTAGTCGCTGCTGACTCTGAAACTTTCGGTTTGATGTCTATCCACTCCGCTTCTGCCGCTCACATGTTATTCGTTAAAGACTCTGGTAACGGTTTAGTCTTATCCACTTCTGGTGGTGACTTCTCTGGTGTCGTCACTGATGCCGGTGCTTTGAAGTTCTCTAACGGTAAGTACGCTGTTGTTGGTACTGATGGTACCTTCACTGACGGTGCTGAAGCTGATGCCACTACTGGTTTCGCTTTAGCTGGTGGTCGTTTGACTTTGAACGGTTCTTCTGATTTATTCGCTGTCCCATCTGGTTCCGACTTCACTTTATCTACTAAGCAAGTTGACGGTGCCACTGGTATTGTCATCTCTGCTAGAACCACCACTGGTGGTACTGCTGCTGACTTCGCTGGTAAGGGTGCCGCTGCTGCTGCCTCTTCTCCAGCTGCTGCCGCTCCAGTTTCTCAAATCACTGACGGTCAAGTTCAAGCTGCTACCAAGACCACTGCTGCTCCAGTTTCTCAAATCACCGACGGTCAAGTCCAAGCCGGTAAGTCTACTGTTGCTCCAGTTTCTCAAATCACTGACGGTCAAATTCAAGCTGGTAAGTCTACTGTTGCTGCTGTCTCTCAAATCACTGATGGTCAAATTCAAGCTGCTAAGTCTACTGTTGCCGCTGTTTCTCAAATCACTGATGGTCAAATTCAAGCTGCTAAGTCTACTGTTGCCGCTGTTTCTCAAATCACTGACGGTCAAGTTCAAGCTACTGCTGCTGTTGCCCAACAAACTGAAAACGGTGCTGTTAAGGCCGCTTTCGGTTTAGGTGCTGGTATTGCTGCTGTCGGTGCTATGTTGATCTAAATTTAATTAATAATTGATTTATTAATCTTTAAATTTTTATCTTCTATTAACGACTGCATATTCAATATCCCAAGAAAAACACTTTTATTCCTTTCCCACACTCTTTAATTAAGCATACATTTTCGTTTGTAATTCTTTTTTTCATAGTTGATAGAAATGATACAATCATTTACATTCTATTCAACTTTTTTGTATATACCTTTTTATAAAAGTTATAATAATCTTTAAAAAAATACTAATAATAATAAATTACGAATTTACACTTCTATACCTTGGTCCTATTCAATGGGAATAGATTTGTCTTCAATTTTCTCTTTGTTCTATCAGATTCTATGGATCTTAGCAAATAGGAACTGAGGGGAAAAACCACCGAGCGCTTGAAAATACATTATGTTATTTTTTACGTAGCAATGGAACAATAAAACAATTTACTTTCGCCCCCTTGCGACCCAGATCATTAGTAATATATCATTGTTATTACCATTTTCCTTTCAATCAACTCTTGAAGTCAAGTGAATATCTTAGTGATTTTGACTAATACCCCTGTGGGCAACTCAAGAATGTAGCACAATAAATTAAAATTGCAAGTGTAAATGAGCAAATTTTGATAAAGAAAACTGTTTACGTATCTCTCCATTGGGAAATTTTATTAAGCTTCTTGTAATACAGACAGGTAACCCCCTCATGATAAGACACTACAGAATATATAACCCGATAAATACGGCTTCCACACCTCTTTGAAAATCAGGAACCTGTACAAGAAGCTCACTCGAGTTCAGTGACATCATGATTGCGACACCGTGTAGCGGTTCCTTCTGGAAGGGACCCCACCGTCTTATATAACCTTGGCAATGCATGTCCCACTTGTTTATTGATAGAGACCAGCAGCGGGGGGGGCACCCACTTCCCCCGGTTCACGTGCCCCCCTCCCTGGCCTCGGCTCGTACGATAAACAGGGGGTGCAGCCGCTCACGGGGTAAACGAGAGGTCTCGAGACTTTCGCATGATTGTGGCAAACGCACACATGT